>JANVCC010000034.1:23976385-24002075 GCA_025345505.1 Todiramphus chloris collaris
CAGAAGTGAAATAAAGATTGTAGGGCCAGAGCTGAAATCACTTTTTAGGGCTAGAAGTGAAATAAAGATTGTAGGGCCAGAGCTGAAATCACTTTTTAGGGCTAGAAGTGCAAAAAAGATTGTAGGGCCAGAGCTGAAATCACTTTTTAGGGCTAGAAGTGAAATAAAGATTGTAGGGTCAGAGCTGAAATCACTTTTTTCTGCAGGTGAAATAAACCCCCTGGGTCTGGCCTGAAATGAAGATGCTGAAGATGAAGCACCAACTGTGGCGCTGGAGCTGGGCTGGAGCCTCCATCAGTCAAACCAAAAATCATCAGTCTATCACACATCACTTTTGCAGGGCTAGAAGTGAAATAAAGATTGTAGGGCCAGAGCTGAAATCACTTTTTAGGGCTAGAAGTGAAATAAAGATTGTAGGGCCAGAGCTGAAATCACTTTTGTTGCTCTAGAAGTGAAACACTGTAGGGCCAGAGCTGAAATCACCCAGAGCTGGGGCTGACACGATGCAGGGCTGGAGCTGAAAGGGAGGCTTTAGTACCACAGCTGAAACACTGACCAAGGTGCTCAGGCCAAAGAAGGACCAGGGGTTGGACCTGAGACAGTGCAGACACGGAGCTGAAATTGTGACCGCAGGGCAGGAATTGCAATACAAATCTGTAGCACTGGATGGTAAATAAATAATGCAGAGCGAGAGCTGAATTACAGAATGTGGCGCTGGAACTGGTGCTGAACTGGACCATCCATCAGCAGAGTGCCAGGCCATGGAGGTGAGAAACCACCACAGCCCTGGGTCTGAAATCTCACATGGCTGGGGCTGGAGCCTGAACAAAGGCCAGAGGAGAAACACTGCAGAGCCGAAGCTGAACTACCGACTGCAGGGGTGGATCTGGATGCAGAGCTGGAGCTGAGATCCAGGACGGGGCTGGGTCTGACACAATGCAAAGCTCGGGATGGAAGAAAAACTGCGGGGCTGGAATAAAGACCATTGGGCTGAAACTGAAATAAAGACTCGTATCATTGTTTAGGCTGGAAAAGACCTTTGAGAGCATCAAGGCCAGCTGTTTAGAAACAAATGGGCTGGGGCTGGAATAAACAGTCTGGGCTGGAGCTGAACGGATGGGGAACTGGAGCCCAAGCAGAAGGACTGTGGGGCTGGGGCCGAAATAAAGATCCTGGGGCTGAACCACCGACCGCGGGGCTGAGGCTGAGCTGGTTGCCGGCCGGGGCGTCTCTCAGCGGGCCGGGACAGCCGGAGCTGCAGGAAGGGGTGTGCGAGCTGGGGCTGACCGAGGGGCCTGTCCGCGGGCTGCGGGGTCAGCCCCGCCGGGTGGAGGCCAGGCCCGGGCAGGGGCGAGCAGGGCCCGGCCGCAGCGAGCTGCTCGGTCCCGGGGCCTGGACCCCCAGCCGGGCCCGGCCCGCGCCCCGCAGCTGCGTCCGGGAAGAGGGGGGAGGGCCCGCCCAGCCCGGAGCCTCCAGCACCCCCGGTCTCCCGCACCCGGTCTCGACGCAGCCGCCCCGCACCCCCCGCCGCCCTCCAGCCTCGCAAAGCCCGCTCCTTACCGCGGCCCCTTCCGCCCCCCGGCCCTGCGCAGACCGCTCCTTGCCCTGGCCCGGCCCCCGCCCCGCAGCTCCCCGGGCCCCTCCACCCCGTGACGCGGGAGGGCGGAGACGAGGCCGGGGCGCTGGGTGGAGAGCGGGGCCACGGCGGCTCCTCGGGCTGGGGGCGGCACGGGGGTCCCGGAGCCGACCGAGGAACGGTGAAGCGGGACCGGGGGAAGCGGAGCCGCCGCCCCGGGACTACCCGCGAACCGCCACAAGGGGGAACGGAGCGGGCGGTGCTTAAATAGGCGGGGAGGGGGAGGCGGAGCTGGGCGAGGGGGCCGTTCCCGCGGGTTCGGCCCGGGCGGGGTGTCCGTCGCCCCCTTCCAGGAGCGTCCCCCGGAACGGCCTCTCCCGCGGTAGTTGGGGTCCCGCCGCGGCCGAGGCGGAGCCTCCGCTTTGGCTCCCGCAGGGGCGGTGGGTGGAGGGGGTGGCACAGTCGGGGTTCCCCATGGCGAGGGAACCGTGTCCCGCTGTCACCCAGGAGCGGAGCGGAGCGGAGCGGAGCGGCTCCCAGAACGGCCCCAGGGAGGGCTGAAGCCCGGGTGGAGCAGCTGGGCTCCCCCTCGAGCCGAGGGGCTTCGGCGTCCCCACGGCCACCCGCTCCCTCCCTGGCAGAGCCCCAGCCCGGGCACGGCCCCGAGCCGCCGTCGCAGAGGGAGCACGCGGAGGCGGTTCGTCCTTCCCAGGCTTTATGCGGCTCTCGCCCCGCGCTCAGGCGGAGGCACGGGCGCGCCTCCCGCGGCCCGCGCCCAGGGCCAGCCCCACAGCCGCCAGCCCCACGCCGGCCACCGCGCAGATCAGCCCCGTCCGCGCGCCGGGCGCCGCCGTCACCGCACCTGCAAAACCAAGGGGGCCGTTGGCGCGCGTCAGCGGGGCCGCGCCGCAGGGCCGGGGCCGCTGGGGACTCACCTGGCCCGCCCTCCTGCCGCTCCCCTGCGGCGCCCGGGTCCCTCGAGAGGAGCACGGGGCCGATCACCACGTCGGCTCCGGCCTCTTTCCCTGGGGGGGAAGGAGCGATGAGGGGCGGTCATCCCGCAGCCCCCCGGGCTGTCCCCTCTGCCCCCGTGGGGACCCTACCCACCGTGGGCGGCGTGGCGGCGGAAGCGGCGGCCGGGCCATCGCTCCAAGGGGTTGAGCCTCCGGGAGAGCGCGGGAGACTCGCAGCTGCCCGTCTCGCAGCAGCTGCAGATGTCCCGGGTGCCCTCCACGGGTGCCCAGCTGTAGCAGGGCGGGAGCAGCGTCACCGGAGCACCCCCAAGGCACCCGCGTCCCCCCGAGCCTGCGTCCGTGACGCGTCCCGAGGGCTGCAGGGTGCCGGGGGGGGACCTGCTCGCGCGTGTCCCGTCCCAGTGTGGCGGCTACTCACGTGTTTCTGGCTTTGTTGAAGGAGCAAGCCTTGTTCAGGGGGTCCGGGGCTTGGTCCGCTGGGGTCACCTTCAGGTGGCAAGTGATGTAGATCTGTGGGAGGCCAAGGGAGAGAGGTGGGGACGTGCTGGTGGCAGACACCAGCTTGGTTTGGGGCTGGTGGGGACGCACACGCAGCCTTACCAGATTCCTGGCGTCCCCCGCGAACCTGAACACGTCGACCCTGAAGCGCAGCACGTCTTCCCGGGGCCGGGGGGTGATGAAGGCAGAGCTGGTGTCATCTGATCTCCCATCAACCAGGCACCTAGGGTGTGATGGGGACAGGGGTCAGTATGCTGGCGGGGTCCCCTGGGGCCCAGCACTGCTGCTGGTGGATCTCCAGTGCTCACCCATTGAAGTCAATGATGGCGTAGTGGGGTGAGGAATCCGTGCCAGGGCTCAGGGCGGCCACACAGCTGTCCACAAACAACCGCAGTGGGACATGGCTCTCGGTGCCCACCTCCGCTTGGATATTGAGGACATCGCCCAGTTGGAAACCAGTAAAGGGTCTCTCAGCACTCCAGTCCTCTGCAACGGAGTGACAAAGAGGTGGGATGGCTCCAGCCATATCTGAGCTCCTGAAGGACCAGAGCCAAAAAAAGCAGACATGCTGGTGTTTGCCATGGGGTGGGTTGGATTCCCCCGTGGTGTGCCAACTGCAAAAGGGTGGAAAATCCCTGTCTGCAGGTCAGGATGGCTTCCCACCTACCATTCATGAGGCGCAGGGAGAACACCAGCCTCTCCTCTGCTGACAGTGCAGAGCTGAAGGGAGCCCAGGTGGGCTGGATGGCATTGCTGCTGATGTTCTCCTTCCTGGACAAGGACCACTGTGCATCAGGACACTGCCCCATGCCAGTCCCCAGGAACTGGGCTGGTGGGGAGGTCTCGAGAATAGGGAGGCTTTACCTGGGGTAGTGGCACTCGATGGGGATGACGGCAGGGTTGCTGCGGATGATGACGGGGTTGCTGGCAGGGCTGGGGTCATAGTTGAGGAGCGTGCGGTAGATGAGGGACTCCGGTGTGATCTGGGCAGAAAAACAGTGAGAAGCTGGTGGAGAGCCCCCCCCCCCCCCCCCTCCCACCACTACCAAGCCATGTAGCTGCCCTTTCCCAACTGAGAGATGCTGAGGAAAGAGGGAAAAAGCCAGGGAGAAGGGGTGGAGAAGGAGTCCTGCTCCATTCTTAGAGAATTGAACTTCCTAATGGGCCAAAACACGAGCAAAACAGGTCTGATGTGGGGGCTTTGCACAAACAGTGTGCCTCTGGCTGAAAGAGCAAAGCAGCTTTGGGGGAAAAATGCTCTGGTTTGGGGGAAATGCCCACTTGCCCTTCCTCAGAATGGTCTTCAATGGTGCTTTGCATACAGCACCCAGAGCTGCCCCAGCATCATGGGGAATGTCCAGTGCCATTTCCCACAGCCTGGAGCTGCCCTGGGGAGGGGATGCCAGGCAGGAACCTGGGACTGAGGGAAGCACCACTGGGAGAAGGTCTTACCTGGACGACGCTGCCACACTCATGGAGGCCGGCAGTGAAGATCACGGTGTTGTGGGCAGGGTTCAGTGAGGAATGCTTGCATGCCGCCGGTCCCAGCGTCAGGTCGGCTGCGTTGATCAGGCGGCCAGTGCCAAAGAGGTCCCTGTGCACTGTCACCACCAACTGAGCCTCTTGGCACTGCACTGTCACCGGATGCTGTCTGGAGATGCCTCGAGAGTGGGGGTCCTCCATCCAAGAAGACCAGATGTGGGGGTCTGCCTGGGCCCCCCGGCTCGTTGGGTCAGCCCAGGAGAAATCCCAGGGTGGGTAGGCAGCCACATCACCCACTGCCCAGGAAAGAAGAACAAGGATCAAGCTGCCTTCAGGTCTCATCCCTCCTTCTTCCAGGAAACCCCAGCACAGAGAGCCAGAGCTGCTTCTCCAGCCTTTATATCCCTCCACAAACAGAAGCCATCCACCCCCTGGGTTCCCGTTTGGGGACCAATGGCACCCAAAGGCCAGCCCTCGTGGGTGCAGGGTGAGGGGAGGCATGAGCGAGTCATTTCCGGGGTACCAGGACCCCCTGTTCCCGGGCTGCCCAAGGCAAGAGAAAACATCCTCGTCAGCCTCTTTGGGGAAGTTGTTTATAAAACTCAGCAGAAGCTGGAGACGGGGAGACTGGTACAGAGTGACTTGTTTAGGTTATAAGGTGATAAGGGGCTTTTCAAGGCTGCTGGGGAGGTGACAGGAGCAGGCAGAGCAGGGTCCAGGACCTCAGTTTGGGTGCTTCTTGGTTCCTCTGTGGATCCCAACCACACCCAGTGCCCTCAGCCCCAAGACTTTGGTTTTCTGCTTAAATGCTGACATGCTGGGGAGGTCAGGAGCCCATGTGCTGTCAGCTCCAGCCCAAACAGGGGCTTTGCACAGCCCCCTGCTCCTCAGCAGTGCCAGGACTGTGATATTGGGTGGCAGCAGCTGATGGAGAGCCCTCACCACCACCACAAGCACAGCCGTGCTCAGCCAGGGCAAAACCACCCCCATTGCAGCCTCGGCAGTGAGGTCATTAACTGCAGAGCTGCAACCTTTCTTCTTTATCTCTGCTGCTCAGCTTGTTGTGTTGTGTTTTGTTTGTTTTATTGCCTTCAAGGAAATAGGCTCAAGACAGAAGAAGCCAGAGGCAAAGTCTCCACCCATCTCTCCCTTCCCTATGCCACAGCACCCTGGTTTGTACCCCCCCCCCCCCCCCCAATTGCCCAGCTCTTCACAGATGGAAAACAGGGAAAGCTGCTGAAAAATAAACCTTGTATGTTTTCAAGTCTCATTATTGGAATTTCCATCCTTCTTTTTGAGCATCTTTAACTTTTCCCTGCCAGAGCGCTGCAAACTTCCTATTGGATCTGTACAAGGCATGCTCCATTTCACAAACCACTCTGTTTTTTGGGACATCCCTGGCAAGCCTCAGGGACAGTAGAAAACCTCTGCTTGAGCTGTGTTGAATGAGCAATTTCTGGGAAAGCAAAGCAGAAATCTTGTGGGTCAGCCAGCCCACTCCTAGCAGAAATCCCAACACTGATGGAGCTTGTGCCTGCCTCAACATGCCCCCAAACCACCTGTGTGAAGCTTTACAGGCCAGCATAAAACCTTCTGCCTTTCCCCCAAGAGATGATGCCCCAGCTCTGCTTCTTTCAGTGGGTCCAGGATTTCTCCTTCATGTTTAAAATACCTTGAGACTGGCACTTGCGTAGAAATACCAGGGATTCCAACAGGCTGAGCCCTGTGCGTCAGGGAAGATAACGGCAGCAGGCTATGCTGAATCAGTAAATAAGTGGCTGGGAGAGCATTGCAGTTCAGCAGGGTCCTTGGCTGCAAGGACCACAGTAGATGCCTGGTCTCACCCCCATCACATCCCGGAGAGCTGCATGCAGCTCTCTGAGGGAGCTTGTGGGTCTTTGGGGAACCACAGATCCCTCTGAGGGGTCAAGTGAGCAGAGGTGAATTCCAGCTGAAGAAACACACCCAGACTCAGAGCAGAGAAGAAGTTTCTTGGTTGAAAAAATGGGATTTCTGGTGCCAGGTTAGCCATTGCCAGGACCAGCTGTCCCATCTTTATTCCAACAGGTCATTGGCCATGGACCAGCAAAATTGAGAAAGAGTGTGAGATTCTTTCTTTGGAAGAGGAAGAGAACAGATAGTCCCAGGGCACTGGACAAGGTCAAACCCCAGTAGTTTTTCCCTATCATATAAAGGAGTCTTAAAGCATATGTCACTTTCCCTCGTAACATGAGGTTTTACAGCAGAAAACTTATCCGAGAGCAAGGTCAGTGCTGCTGTTGAGCCTCATCAGAAACTGAGATGCTGCCCAGGAAGAGGCAGGAGCTAGTAGAGCTGGACAGCTGCTATGGAAAGCCCATGTTTCCCCAGAGCCAGTTTTCTTGTAGACCAGATCTGGTTAATATTTGTCTTCCTGGAACTCGCTGAAGTATTTTAGTTGAAGGGCTGCAGCGGAGGTGTGCTGCTTGGCACAGAGATAGGGCTGCACTTAAAAGACTCTGTGTGTCCCAGCAAACCAGAGACATAGTCCCTGCTTGAAGCACCTGTGCCAAGGGATGGTCAAGGCATGGAATACCTAGAGATCAGCATCTGCTAATCAAGAAGGTATCAGTTATATGAAGATTTAACACTTGTCAGCAGCCACAGGTCATGGTGTGGGAGGTTCAGGTTGGGTGAGGAAATTTCTTCTCCAAGAGGGTTGCGCAGCACTGGGCTCAGCACACAGAGGGAGGGGGGAATCTTCACTTACAAACATTGCCAGCCTCAGCCAGGCCAACACCAGGCTGACACATCTGCTGTTGGACCAGAGAACTTCAGAGATCGCTTCCACCCCTGTATCCATGCCCTCCTCTTCTACCTTCTGTCCCAAAAAGCAGATAGCTCACAGCTCTCAGGTGTTGAAGATTTCTCCCAGCTATCTCCCCTAAAAGCTCCTATCTCCCCCCTTGCTGCAAGACAAGGATCAAATTCCTCCAACAGAGGGGAGAGGACTGCTTTGCAATTAGATCCATGAACAGCTAAGGAAGGGGATGGGACAGGGATTTGGGTGGCCTAAAGTCCAAAGTCCACCTTGGCATCTTATATCAAAGTGACCTCTATCAAAGGGCTAAGACTCTCCAGGGTGCTGGATGACACCTAAAGATACACCAGGCTGTGCAATACACTACTTTCCTCTGTCCCTCACAACCAAGACAGCTGCCCACACTCTCCCCAAGCAGACTAAGAGGATGCAGGAGTGCTCCCGCCCCCTGCAAAAGCAGCTTAAGAAGCAGCCATACTGCAAGCAAGGCACAGCTCCTTGCAGGTCTCAGTTTTCCATGAATCCAACCACCTGAATTTGCTCTGACAACAAATGCTGCATCCCAAGATGTTCAGTTGGTCCAGTTCCCACAGCTGCCTGAAGTGTGAACCTCTCCCAGCAAACAGAGAGCAACAGGTCTTGGGCTTGAAGCATGAACATCTTGCCTTACATCTGCTCTGCTTAGCAGAGGAGCCCAAAATACATAGAACTGGGAGAGGAAAGAAAGAAAGGAAAAAAAAACCCCAAAACCGACAAGTGTGACCTAGGCATGTCAGAAAGCCCCTTTCTGGAGGGGGCGGTGGGGAAATTCCAGTCCCTACTCCAAGGACTGTTTATCCATTTCAGCCAAGGCTTGTTACATAGAACTACATGTAAACAGTCCTTGGGACAGGGACTGGAATTCCTGCCTCTGTGCCAGGAAGAACCCAAGCCTTCACATTGTGCTCCATTCCCTCATCCAGCAAAGCTTTACTTCTCTCCCAGAAATAACCTTCAGGCAGGAAGAGAGTGGTCCACGTTTTATTAAACCCTTCTTGAGTAAAGGGTTACCAGTATGGAGCAGACCCAAGTAGCTCCAAAGGAAGGTAAAGTGTTTTGAGGCTAAACACAACTCCATGCTTCTAGAAACAGGAAAACAGAGCATCTGCGTGGTGACTATTTGTATCAGCTCCCAATTAGGTGCTCTGGGAGAAGTGCATGGAGGTATAAGGCCGTACAAAGCTTTGATGAGGACAGGGCTTCAGGAGAATGAGGAACTCCAGTTGGGTTTAGGGAGGCAAAAGAAGCACAGTTCAAGTTAGCATGAAGATTTGATTAATCTGTCTCTGCAGGAAGATTTTTCCACTTCCCCCTCACCCCAAGCCTTTTACATTGTTTCTATTTTTTTTTTGTTGGATATACTCTAAAAGTTGAAAGCAGTGACTTATAGAGGGTTGCTGGGTTTCCAGCAGATAGTCAGAGCTCCTAGAACAGCAAGGATCAGGATGACCAAAGCAGCAACTGCAGCCAGCCCCAACATCATCCACAAGTGACCTGCATCTAGGAAGGAGAAGGAAGAAGGTAGTTATGGCCAGAGTCAGGACCTGCCACACAAACTACTCCCATTCCCTGGGTATGCCCTACCTTGTAGGGGCATTTGCCTAACTGGGTGATCTTGCCAGCTGTGGATCAAGAGAGGTCCAACCACAACATCTGCTTCTTTCATCAAGGAATCTGAAAGGGAGAATGTTTGAGCACCCAAACTCACTTGAACATCTAGCTCTCCCAAGTCTGGGATTAGCACTGAGGAGCCAAGAGATAATGAGGCAGCTCCAGCCACCCAGCTCAGAGCAAGTTACCACAATGGTGACAAAGACCAAGAGGCATGCTGAGACATACCAAGCTGGGAAGGCAGTTCTCTCCGTGCACGTCCTCTTTGCCATTGGGAGGGAGCATGGAGCCTCCTTGAGTTCCTGGCCAAGCCACAGCTCCTCATCTCACAGCAGGAGCAGACATCCCAGGTACCTTCCACAGGATACCAGCTAAAAGCAAGCCTAGTGACCAGCCTACCCTAGGGTAGGAATCCCTCACATGCTTTGGGATCTCCTAGGGGAGATCAAACCCCTCCCACCAAGGTGGCCAGCCCCACCTTCCTGGAAGGTGACACCAGGTGAGAAACCTGGGCTTTTCACCCTTGGGCAAGCTGCTATTCCAACTACTCACAGATTGTTTGCTTTGTTGAAGGAACAAGCCTTGTTCAGAGGGTCTGGAGCTTGGTCAGCCAGGGAGACCTTCAGGTGGCAGGTGATGTAGACCTGAGGAAGCCAGGCAGAGCAGAGAGGTTAGGTTGTCATTTGCCTTTATGTCTTTCCTATAACTCCATCTAGACAGGGGATGTCACTTGGAGGAGGATTTACCGCATTGCTGGAGTCTCCTGCAAACTTGAATGCATCTACTGCAAACTGAAGCACATCTTGCCTGGGTCTTGGGGATATAAAAGTCGAGGTGGCATCATCCAGTTGCCCATCCACCAGGCACCTAAACACAAAAGTGAGGGCAGCAGGATCCCCCTGTCAGATGTCCATAACCTGCAGAAAAGTATCTTTAAGTAAGGGCATAGTCAGCTCTTACCCGCTGAAGTCAATGAAAGCATACTGGGGAGAAGAGCTTCTCTCTGGGGTAGGGGTGGCCACACAGTTGTCCACAAAGAGCCTCAGAGGTGCATGGTTCTCTGTGTT
Source organism: Todiramphus chloris collaris (assembly GCA_025345505.1). Classification (NCBI taxonomy): domain Eukaryota; kingdom Metazoa; phylum Chordata; class Aves; order Coraciiformes; family Alcedinidae; genus Todiramphus; species Todiramphus chloris. Next base: position 23,986,433 of record JANVCC010000034.1, read on the forward strand.
GACACCAGCTTGGAAGTGTAGGACCTCTCCCAGTTGAAATACAGTGGAATCTCTCTCTGTGCTCCAGTCATCTGGAAGGAAAGAGGTCACCAGACACTAGTGAATGGGAAGCCAGCTTGTGTTTCTCTGCTTCTACTCAAGGAAACCCCAATGGGCACAAGGCCCTGGGTACTCACCAAAACTATACCAAACCCCAGCTGCTTGCTCCAGGAGCACTGGGGTGATACCAGCACCAGTGGAAGTATGGCCACCTCTGCATGCCCTACACCAGAGAAGACCCTCACCCGAAGCTTACCATTCATGAGGCGCAGAGAGAAGGGCAGCTTCTCCTCAGAGGACAGGGTGGAGTGGAAGGGTGCCCATGTGGGCTTGACACCATTGCTGCTCACATTGTCCCTCCTGGGGGAGAGATGCCCATGGTTAAATGCTCTGTGGCAGCAGGGCTTGCTCAGTACTCATCTGTGTTGGCTTACCTTGGATAGTGGCACTCAATAGGAACCACAACAGGGCTGGTGCGGATGATGACTGGGTTTCCAGTAGGAACTGGGTTGTAATTTAAGCTTGTGCTGTAGATTAGAGCATTTGGGGTCACCTGGGGGAAAGAAAAGACACATTATCCAGTCATTAAGAGCCCTCTTCCTTGGCCACACAGAGCAGCACACTTAAGCCTACAGACTCAGCACTGAGATGTTTCTTCTGGATATCAGCCAGCAGTAGCATTTGTGCTAGAGGCAGGCAGGTGGCACTTATCCTGCAGCAGGGGCTTTCTGGGCCATGAAGCTGCTCCAGCCTGTCCCAGGACAGCCTCTGGTCAGCAGCAGAGCTCGATGCAGAGATGCTTAGGCTAATTCTTATTTTTTTCATTCTAGTTCCCACACCCCAAAAGAACAGAAAGGAAGGTCTGTCCCCCCAGGGTATTTAATGAAGCTATCTGCTGGCTGAAGTATGGGGGGCACCTGCTCACCCTCATGGCCCTAAATCTCTCCCAGGGGAGAGAGAGACCATTTTGACTTAGTTTTTTGTGAAGTAGCTTCATGCTACACTCAAGCAGCAGTTGGCAGCACCCAGGTGCCTTCTGAGATGCCAGCACCAGATCTTCTGGGCTCTACCCTGGAGGGGGCAGCAACAGCTTGGAAGATTTAGATACCACTCTAGTAATTGTGAAGAGACTAAATCCACTGCCTCTGACATGCTCTTCCCTGCTCTCACAACCTCTGGGACTGGACAGCATGGCTCCTGCTGACCTTCAAAAGCAGACTAAGATGGCCAGCCTCCAAGGAAATTCTTTGAAGGATTTCTCTGAGCCCAGCTACACCACAACCCCCTGCCAGCCTCAGCATCCCAAGGCACTGAGGTGCAAGCCAAGAGGCAGACCTCCACCCCAAGTCTCTAGCCCACCAACTTACCCTGAGGGTGTTGCCACACTCATGCAGCCCAGACACAAAGGTCACAGTGGGCTCAGCAGCACTCCAGACTGTAGGCAAGCAGGCAGCCAACCCCAGGGTCAGGTCCACAGCCTTGACCAGGCGTCCTATGCCAAAGAGGTCCCTGTGCACCGTGACCACTACCTGTGCTTCCTGGCACTGCACAGCCACAGGGTGCAGTGGGGCAGCAGCCTGGAGCTGGGAGACATCCACCCATGCCCAAGGGGAGGGCTGGGAGAAGATATGAGGCTGCCCCAAGGAAGGATTCCCTCCATATCTCCATAGCTCTACCTCTCCTCTAACAAAATCCCAGGGGTTGTAAGAAACCACCTCCCCAAAAACCCAGCAGAAAAGAGCAAACCCCAGGCTGCTTCCAGGCCTCATCCTGCCTACTAGGATCCAACACAAAGAGCAACTCCTGCCCAGGGAACTTTTAGAGCCCATATCTCCCACAACCACTCCCACCTCAGGTGATGCTCAGCACACCTCCTGTAAGGGCAACTGGCAACAGCTGAGAGCACCCAGTTCCCTGGGGAACCCATCACGGTGGGCTCTAATGAGATAATAAGGTGCTGGATTGGGTCCCTTGCCCACAGGAGAGATGCTGAGCTTTCTGTGCAGCCAATGGCAGTTTTTCCCCATTTTTTGGTAATAACCAGCTCTGTAAGAACCACAGTGATATGTCCCACCTCCAGATCATATGTCTCACCTCCAGATCACCAGGATCTTCATGGTGGATGACACTTGCCTAAGGCAAACTCACTCTTCAGGTGCCCAAACCTGTCCCTGTCCCCAGCTCCTTCACGGTTGTGATGATCCTTATGGAGCCACTCATGTCAAGGGCAACTGGGATTTTCTAAGGTGTGAGGATCATGGCTGGCTCTTCAAAACTGAGCAAAAGTTGTTTTTTTGGAGGAAGAAGGGAAAATTTAAACTTGAAATCAAGTGAAAAATAAAAGGAAAAAGGGGGATCATGGAGGAGATCCCCATCAATTGCCCTGAGCCACATCCCTGCTCCTGTGGCATCAGACACCATGAAGTTTCCTTGTGTTTCCTGGCATTTTAGCAAAAGGGAGGAAAACATTTGTGCACACATGGATGTTTAACTGTTTCCTGGACAGACTTGTTCCCTGGAGCCACCAGCTTCCTGGGCAGGAATGGTGTTGAAATGAGTGGTGATAAAATAATGAATAAAATAATCCTTAGATGGAGATGTCCTTTGTCATCGGAGCACATCCGAATAAACTTGACCACATGGGTTTGTCCCTGCCCAAAGCAAGCACTCTGCTTGCCCACATGGTCTCTGCTGCTCTGGGCTCACCCAGCACCACATCCTCATTTCTGGCATGAAGCCCTGGGCTATCTCAGATGGTGGCCACTCCAACCCCCTTGGCCAAGGTCCCCTGTCCAAGGGAACCTCTCTTTCCTGAGCTGCAGGAATAAATAATTTATATCTGCTTGTTTCAGCCCTGTAGGGATTGCAGGCAGAGCTCCCAGGCTGGGGTGGCTGTGGACATGCTCTGCAGAGGGGCAGCCTAGGGGCCTCTGGCCCCAGTCCTGTCATGGCTGTTTGGCCCCAGACAGGCTAGACAAGTCCTTCATGCACCATGGGACTGGAAACCAGAAAAGAGCTTGCCTTCAACATTGTTGAAGGCCACTTCTGCTTGAGTGGGGCTTTGATCTTCTTGTGGAAGATGTGTTGGGGGGCCCCAAATCCATCACAACCAGTTGCACCATCTGTCCCCCATCATCTCTGGATTTGGGCAGGGTGCAGGCAGGAAATGACTTGTCAGCTGCTCACAGTGCGCACGGCAGCATGTTGCACCCTGAGGTGTCTGCAGCTTAGCCAGAAAGCTGCCTTCAAGGGACAAAGTCTACCTTAGCTCTGGAGCCCTATACCCATCCAGCTTGGCCGATCTCCCCTTTCAAAAGAGAACTTGGAAGGCAACAACCAAATGCCAGAGCTCAAGAAACCTTGCAAGGGCTGGAGATACCCACAGATTCCTGCCAGGTAACCTCACAAGGCAAAGTTTCCAGAGCAATGCCCACTCTTACCCAGTGGGAGTTTTCCACGACTAGAGCTTGGGGTGGCTTCTGAAAATGAAATCCGGCAGTGAACTTGGAGGTTGGGCTGGAGAGGTGCCCATTCTGCCCCAGTTTATTCACCCACCCTTGCACTAAACCCTCTCTATACAGGTTTCCTGCTCTCCCAGCCACCCCAGACCCATAAGCCAGGAGGTCACATGTGCTGGGAAGGGAAGAAAAAAGAAAATGAGTAGGATCATGCCAAGCAGGTTTTTGCCATGCAGTGGTAAGGGCTCATTCCTGGGGGAGATGCTGCCTTCCCAAACCCCACAAAAGACCAATGCACTGTTCATCCCAGCAGGATTTATTGGCATAACAAGGTGAGATGGAGTCTGGTCTCCCTTGGGACCTTTAAAGAGTCTTCCAAGCAGTTGCAGTCCATGGAAAATGTCCTGGTTTGCAGATCCTCACTTCTTCCTCTGCTTCTGAAGTCTAATGCTGGGCTTCCCACATCGCTTGCCCCTGGTGGGGTGCTTTGATTTAGAGCATTCCCCCTCAGAGGCTGGGCTGGAGGGCTCCAAATGCACTGGGATGGCAGGGGGGGTGGCAGGAAGGGGTGTACTGCAGGAACGGGCAGTGGCAGCTTCTGGGACCAGCAGTTCATGGTTCTGTGAGGTGCTGGGAAGGAATAACTCCATCAAGTCAGAAGGCAGTGATGGCCAGTTCATGTCTGTGGTGGGGAGGTGCTGTGAGCTGGCCACAGACTGCAGCAAGGGTCTTACAGCAGAGGTGATGGTGGCCAAGGAGCGGGACATGGCCTGAACCTCCTGGGTCATGGACATCAGGTGCCTGCTTTGTCTGTTCTGAGCTTGCAGGAGGCGATCACCCATCTTCAGGAGCTTGTCTGCCTGCTGCACATTGGACCTGGCCCAGACACTGAAATCTTCCTGCAAGGAGGCCAGAGAGTCCTGGATGCTCCTAGGAAGAGCCACAGTGTCCCCAGGGGCTGACCCTGAGTCTTCCTTTGCCCCCTCATCCCTCTGAAGGGCTGTAGGTGTGGGCTGTGTGGGAGGCATATCCCCTCCCTGGTCTGGACACATATGTCCTCTGCTGCTGGAGGGGTCCAACATGGGGGCACAGCACTGGTGGTGGGCCGGCAGCTCCGCAGGGAGATCTCTGAATGGTTGGCAATGCTCCTCGGGAGAACTGAGGTAGAGGATCAGGGTGGTCTCATCTTCAGACGGTGAATTGTGCTGGGAAGTGGAGGTGCCTGTTGTGGGGACGGGGGCTAAAGGGAGCAGGAGGGGAGAATCAGGGCTCACAGGGTCCTCCTAGACTTCCTCTGTGGGGTAGAGAGGGGACACAGAGGGATGATACCTACCATGTGATGGAGATGGAAAGAGTGGGGTGAGAGGCAGCTTGTCCCCTGGAAACCCCAAGCTGCACCCAGAACATTACCCCTGGGCTCTTCTATGAACCTTCCATACCACATAAGCCATCCCCTCTACCCTTAGGGGCTCAGTGGTAGACATACACAGAGGTCCAAGGATGCTAGTCATAGCCCAGGTCTGAAGACAGGAGTCTCTTCCTCCCATTGCTTCACCCTCCATTTTCTGGAAGTATGCTACCACCTTCTGACCAAACCTGGATCCTCCAGCACACCATCCCTGCACACACCACAGATGCCAAGGCCTCCACCATTCCCAAACCACCAGCATTTCCACCACACCGCTGCTGTTGAAGAGATGGGGAAAGACCTGAGCAAACCCAAGAGTGGTCATAGACCTCTAACAATCCTTGTCAGGGAATGCTCCTGGGGAGCATTTTGCCTTCCTGGCTGGACACACCACCCCACGACAGTAATCATCACCATAAACATTTCTCAGAGAGAATGCAGTCGATGCAACCCTTTCCCTTGCTTCCTCCTTGCCAACACCAGCCTCTGCAAGCTCCTGCTCCATGCAAACCATCTCCAGGTGTCACTCACCCCCCTTGTCCTTCAACCCGTGACATGGCTCCATCCCAAATGATTCACCACATTCCCTCCCAGTATAACTGTGCTTGGGGGACCACTTTATTCCCCAGAGGAAAGAGACAAGCATTGCTTTGGAAGTGATGGTTGCAACAACTGCATCCCATCCTTGGGGGAGGGTGGAGTGTACCCACCATATGAGCAAAGGCTGGAGGCTCAGGTCCATCAAGTCACAATGTGGAAGGAGGTTTGCAACTCATGGAGAATATGGTCTAACCAGGGATTATAACCTTCAACTCTGCATTCGGTGTCCCCTCCCCAGCCCACTTGACCAAGTGCCTCCTCACCTGGGTGCCCCGTGACGCGCTCCACCAGCGCCTGCAGCCTGGTTTTGCACTCGGCCAAGTCCCCGGGCTGCGCTCGGTTCCCAGCCGGCGGCGGCTGCAGCTGCTGAAGCTCCTCCAGCGAGCCCTTGATGAAGGGCTGCATGTCCATCACCTCCTGCTCCGTGGCGTAGAGCCTCATCTTCTCCACCAGCCGCTCGCCCGCCTCCATCCGCCTCAGCACCCCCTCCACACCCCGCAGCTCGCTCGCCAGCTCCCGCCGGCCCTGCTCCTGACGCGCTTCCACCAGCCCCAGCAGCTCCTCTTCCTCCTGCCGGATCTGCCGCACCAGCTGCTCCACACGCTGCCGGATCAGCTCCCGCATCTCCCGCGGCTCCTCCTCAAGCCGGGCGGCCTCATCCTGCAGCGCCGCGTAGGTGGCCTCGAAGCTACCTCTCTTCTGCTTCAGCTCCTGGTCCATGGTGCTCAGCTCCTCCTGCCTGCGCTGGGTCTCGCTGCGGATGTCGCAGAACGGGGCATGGTGGCTGTCCAGCAGCGCGCACGAGCAGCACAGAGCCTTCTCACACTTCCTGCAGTAGATGCTGTGAGGCCAGGGACAAGCAGAGCAGTAATTTGGACCATACACTTTTCAATCTATTCATTTAGCAAATTGCAAATTCATTAATTCATTGAAATTAAGTTACCACCAAGTGTGGGCCATGCATTTGGCTTTACACTTTCCCATCTGCAAAAAAAATATGTTGGTTCATTATCTCCACAGGGTTTCACTGCAAGGGTCGTGAAGAAAGAAGCTCTCTGACCTTCCATGAGCACTTACTATAAAACTAGTGAGTAACTTATCTCCATAACATGACTAAGGCAAGAATATAAGAAGTGGGAAGTAGAGATCATCATCCATCCCTCATCTAAGTCCCAGTAGCCTTGTCTATGTGGGCTAGGGACATGCTGAGGCAGAGGTTGCATCAAAGCTGTCATGGCTAGCATCAGTGCTGGCCTCCAGGGATGGTCCAGCCCCTTCCCCTGTTGCTTAGACTTCCCCTCAAGGGCATTTAAATCTTGCCCTGCATTGCACCCAGGCTGTTCCACAAATACTCTCTAAGCTGGTCTATCATCATCAGCAAAACACACCCTTTCTCCCCACTGTCCATCACAGCAGCTGAGGCAACAGGTCTTCTTCTTGATGAGCTCCATCAACCTCATCCTCCTTACCCTAGCAAGAAGCACCCCACAGTAAGCACCCTCCCTCCATTTACCCTATCCCCACTCATCATTGTCTCAAACCCGGCTCCATCCAAACCCTCCCTCCATGCCCCAGGGTCCACCAGTTCCTACTTTCTGCTCATCACCTCCATGACATAGTGGCAGCCGAGGCAGCAAAAGGACAGGGATACCCTGATCAGTCCTGTCATGAATGAGCCCAAAGAGATTTGTGACAAGAAACCATCCAGACAGACCTCCTTAGACCAACCTTGCAGCCTGGCCCCTGTGGATTGGGTTGGAGCAGAACAAGTTACCAGTCCTCCAGGTGCCCTCTAGAAAGTCCTTAGCAGACCCTGCCCTGATGTCCATCACTCTCTTGGCTTCATGGCTTTTCAGGTAGCGCTGGTGGGCCTTGAAGCACTTGGTGCACAGGAACTCCTTGCACTCAGAGCACCAGAACTCGCTGGCTTGCTTGCAACTGTCACAGAACAAGTCAACTCCATCTATGATCTTCTTGTAGACCTTAAGCCCAGCCTGCAGGTTGGTGAAGAGCACGTTGTCCACACCACCAGTCTGTGGGATGGCCATCTGGCACATGGGACACTGCCTGAGGTGCTTGTTCTTGCTCAGGCAATGAAGGCACAAGGTGTGGAGGCAGGAGAGGAGCTTGAGGTTGGGTGATTCCTGCTGGCAGTGCTCACAGCGGATGAACTGTAAATCATCTGCTAGGAGCTTGGAGAGGGAGGGAGGGAGGGAGGGAGGGAGGAAAAGAAATGAGCAGAGGGCCAGTGCAGAGGATGGGACATGGGGGAAGCATCTAAAGACCCCTGCATGACACCCAGGCAGGGTGGGGACCATCCTCCCAGACATCCCCCCCCCCGGCCTCCTGCTTCCCTCCCACATCTGTGCCTTTGCAGGGCTGAGGGGGCTGGATTGGGGAGCAGCCCCCACCCTGCCGCCCACCAGCGCGGGGAGGGGGCAAACACCCCGAAACTCTTCTCCCACCACCCACGCCTTGGGGCCGGGGTCTTCCCTGTGGCCTGGACCCCCCCCCGAGCCCCCCTGCACCACCAGAGCCCACCACCCGCATCAATGCACCCCTGGACCAGTGGCTGCTCACCCGAGTGCTGGCCATGCTGGGGGCAGGGTCGGAGCCCCCCTTTCCCCTTTCCCCCGCCTGCGCGCTGCTGTACTTTCGCTTTCTTCTGCGCGGCCGAGACTCCTCCTTCGTGTCCTTTCCGGGCTCCCAGCCCTGCCTCCCCGCCCCCGAGAAGTGCTTCAGCCCTTCCCACCCGTCCAGGAACGAAGAAACACGGAGAGGACACGAGAAACCCCCCAAAACAAAATGTATTGCAGAGCCTCAGGGCCCTGCCCCGCTCCGGTGACTGTCCCCCTCCTCCTAGGAGAGGATTTCCACATCCCTCTTTCTTATCCTGGGGGGCTGTATCTTGTCTCTCCTCTGCCCCTGCCCCTTCCTGCAGGGCATCGGTATCCCCCAGCCAGCTGCACCATGGGGACCACTAAGAAAAGGGGGACCACCACAAAAGGGCGATTATCAGGAACTGGGGACCACCAGAAGCACTTGGGGTTCACCTATCCTGGGATCTCCAAAGGGAGACATTTAGTAGGTGGTTTGACCAGACTCAACCCATGAAGCATTTCCATTTGAACCATTTTAATTTTGGAAACATTGCAATTCCTGTAGCCCACCTCTGCAAGCAGCCTCTCGAATGGACAGGCCAGCCAGCAAAACTGGTCATGCTTGTCCCAATGGTCCAGCAAAACACTCTGGGGGCTGGTAAAGCTGCCTGGAGCTCCAGGACATTTTAGACCCTAGGATGCTGGGTGCTCTTGGGTAGCTAAGCATCCCTGGGGCATCCTGACAACTCTTGTTCGTGTGTCAGGACTTTATGTGTTCATCTTGACCCTACAGTGAGATTGAGTCACACCAGGGAGCCTCCTTGACTGGCAGCAGCTCTCATGCTCTGGCCAACACGTGGCCTCTTTACCCAGCACCCTGGGTTCCATCTGGGGAGGAGGCACCGAGGGGTTCATCCCTGTCTGCCTGCAGAAATCACCAGCCCATTGCTGCCTGATCACGAGGCTGCAGACCAGGTTTATTGTCCACCAAGGGTCAATAGAAAGGAAGTTTACAAAATAAATAAATATCTATATGTACCTATATACATCCACACACCCCTGCGGACAGACCTCACAGCTTGCATGCAAAAGCTCTTTGAAGCACAGATTAGCGCAATCACGTATTACAAAACACGGTGTCGAGAAGGCTCAGGTACCTTCAGGCAGGTCGTTCCCCACATTGCCACCTCTTCTCCTTCCCCATAAACACCAGTATCTCATTAGCCGTGCCACGCTGTACTTCAACTCCAGCCCACTGGTAGCACCCCAGCCTCGTCCAGCCAGCTCTTGTTCCCCATTTTGGCTGCCCACACCCCACCCCATGACCTCCATCCTTGGCCACAGTGTCGCCAAGGTCTTCTCAATCCAACCTGCTCAGCTCATGCCCCTTCCAGTTGGAGATGCCCAGCCAAGCAGCCCATTGTGGGGGCACCAGCACATCAGGCTGTGCCTTGGTGGCATATTGGCCAAGGGACTGTAAGCGGACTGGCACATGCTGGGGTGTCAACTGTTTCCCATCCTGTAACATTGTAGGCAAAGGCTGGGCAGGGAGGCAAAGCCAAGGAGAAGGACAGTTCGGCATCAGTTTCTCTGATCAGGTCTTTACCCAACTCCTACAACCTCCACAGGGAGGGCAGTAGGACTTCATCAGGGCAAGGCCCTCACCACGAAGGACACTTAGATGTCCCCCTGCCTTCACACACCTGCAAAGACACATGCACACAGACACACACCCACACACATGCTCTATCTACGTTGCTTCATCGCCTTGACAAGCTCCTCCAGCTTCATGGCAAGGTGCAGGTCACCTTTCACCTGCAGCTTCCCACTCATGTAGGCACTCAAGGGGCGCAGGTCACCCAGGAAGAGGTCTTGCAGGTCTTTCTCCGCCAACTCCAGAATGACGTCGGGGCTGCCCTCGGGCACACCGCGGCCAGCCCGCCCACTGCCTGTAGGACATGATGGGTGGGAAAGGGAGAAACAGTGGGCTTCAAGATCCAGCCTTGACTGCTGGTGTTTCCCCTCAAGATTTCATAAGGATTGAGTTGGGCCAGATGACAGACAAGGGCCTGGCAGGGGGGTTTTGGAGACAGGACTATTTACTCCTTATGGAGATAAATTTCTCTTCCGTTGCTCTACCAGCATCCTGTTACAGTGCTCCACCTCCAAGCCCTGTCATGCTTTTGTCATGTCCACCAGGAAAACCATCAGCGATCATGCTGGGGGGGGGAATAGGGTGCTGGGAGAACATCTTCCAGCATGGCAGTGACCCAAGGCACTGACCACGCATGTCCCTCCACTGCTACCCTCTTGGGCTGGTTGCATACAAGAACCAACAAACCCTGAGGTCTCTGAGACACCCCACTTGGCCAGCCACACTTGACCTGGCTGCCAATTTTCTATCATTACTCTTTCTGAAGGTAAATTCACGGTTTTAACACAAACCAAATAATACTTTGGACTCCCAGGGAGCACAGACTGAAGGCCATGGTTGCCAAAGTGCACTGCTCAACTGATGGACCCTGGGATGCCTTTCATGGAGCTATCAAATGGGCTTGGTTTGGGATCCCCTACCACCAATCTCAGTGGGACTGAGAGGCACAAGCACAAAACACCCTCCCACCTTCCACACAACAACCCCCAAAGAGTGGTGACCTGAGGAGAGGTCTATGAAGTAGGTGCTCCGGGTGCCACTGGGCAGGGTGATGTTGACCTGGTAGGATGCTCCCACCTGTCCAACCAGGGCCTCAGAGAGGACAGGTTCCACTGCCGAGAGCAGCTCATCTGCGCTGGGCTTCCTCCAGGTGCTGCTGGTAGCAGCGAGGAGGGGAGCAGTAGGAGGCTTCACCTCGTTCATCATCTCCACCCTATCTGCTGTGGACAATGGGACAGAAGTGGTTTAAGAAGACACGTTCAGGTGGTGAGCTTTGCTGGTCTGACTGAACACACCAGAAAAGGTCTCCAGAGCAAAGAAACTGACTTATCCAGCAAGTTTTCAGATAAATAGGAAGAAGACAATCAGTTTTGGAGTTCCTACTGCCTGCTCCTCTATCTGCCACGGGTTACTCTTTCCCTTCTACCAGGGGGTGTAAAATTATCCCTGAAAGAAAGAGCGGGGCACAAATTGGTGCAGGGTTTCTAGAAAAAAAAAAAATCCACGTTGCCCTCAGTTGTGACTCTCTTGGCAAGCTCAGCCTTGGGTTTGCTGATGGAAATGCTGAGATTTTAGTTGGTCTTGAGCCTGGGCTCCTGCAGAACTGTTTCTGCCCTCCCCAGTCCCATCTCCAATGCAGTTATGTGTTGTGCCACGTGCTGTGTGGAGCTGTGCCCGATGTAGTCCTCTCTCCACCCCACTGCCAGCCTATTTGTGCTGTGCTCACAGAAGTGTGCTATCTCTCAAACTTTGACTCCTCTGTCAAACAGCCAACCAAGACAAGGGTCATTGGGAAGGAGGGACACCCTCAGCAGAGAAGCAGTGGCCCTGGGCTGGTTACCTGCCTCTGGAGAGCCAGTCCCGCTGCCTGCCAGAGCCAGGGTGTTGCTGAAGAAATGAGTAGCCAGATGCTGAATGGTGCTGTCCAGCCCCTCCAGCCTGGGCACGGGTGGCACAGTGGCCAGAGCACCCACCAGGTTCTCTCGGGGTGGCTGCAGCACAGCCTCCATGCTCAGCTCCACCCGGTCTACTTCCAGGCCCCAGGACTTGGTCATGTCATTTATCTCCAGCTGCAGAACCAGGAAAAAAGGAAGAAGCGTTGGCATCCCAGGCAGAGCTGGGTATGGCCATGGAGACTACTCACCATAGAACCCGCAATCATGGGCATCCCATACCTTATACTTCTGCTACCCACCAGCTTCAGACATGGGGTTTTGGACCAGGCTCAGTAGTCCACCTCCTCCAAACTGTCAACTCTTGCATCCAACCCTGCTCCTCCATTTGCTCTCTCAGGTTGGAGGAGGTCAGGAGAGGGAGGACAGCCCTGTTTTGTTCCTTTTTCCATGGCTTCCTCCCAGGCTGGCCCCTTTCCTTGCTCCCTCCTGAGTAACATGTCCTGGTATGGTGCTCTACCAGGCAGCATCTCTGGCTTCCAAACTACCTCAGACACCCCAGAGATACCAGTATATCCTCCCAGCCTTCTTTTATATCATCCCTTGTAGACATTCAATGAGATCTTGGCCTGGTCCAGGCGAGCTGCAGGCACCACTCATCATCCCTCTGCCACTGCCCTGTCCTGCTTTGCTCCCCAAAAGCCCTTTCCACTTTGCAGTCCCATCCAGACATTTTACTGGTGGAGATATGAACATCAAATTTAAGCCTGCCAACATGTGGGCTTTTCTGTGTGGCCAATGCCCTTAGAGGTAAGCCACAGAGCTCCAGAGATCCACAGGCTGAAGGTACCTGCTCCCTACTAATCACCATCTTTTCCCAGCTCCCTTCCTTGGCCAATTCCATGGTCAGATGGGCTTTCAGCAGCTCCATCTTTCCCTTACTGTTAGTTCCACACCAAGAGCACAAGGGTTTGGAGGGCCTGAGGGGCTCCACACAGAGCTGAGGCAGTCCTCACCAGCAGCTGCTCCCCAATCCTCAGCTTCTCCACCTGGATCTCACGAAGGCTCTTCTTGGCCAAGGTCTTGGTCATGGCATTCTGCGCCGTCATCCGGGTGGCCGCAATGAGGTCCTTCACCATCATGACAGACAACACGGGGTCCCACACCCGGAATTGGACATCAGCACCCATGGAGATGACCGCCCCATCCTTGGAAGTCAGCTGGGGCAGAGGGGAGTTAGGACCTCTCTCCCTCTCTGCCCCATGGCCCAACCCTTGTGTACAGAGCCTGGGATCAAAGGCATTAATTTCTTTCCCAGTTGGCAAACAGATCTAGATCTCTTTAGTAACAGGGTTATTAGAAACAAAACAAAACAAAACAAAATAATTAAGTTTGGGTTAGTCTGAATGGTGAGGATAGTTTCTAGCACAGGGCTGTTATGGAAAGACCTCTGAGAAGGATAGGGATTGATGGTTTTGAGATGCCTCCAACCAGGAACACCCATTAAACAAGACATGCAAAGGCAAGAGGAGCTTTACAACCACAATCTGGTGAGGACTCTGGCTTTGCAAAACCAGCTACAAACCCCCCTTGCCTCACTGTGATGATGAAGGAACTGAAAATTTGGTCCATGAAAAGCACCAAGGGTCATAGTATCCCCAAATCCACCTGCTCTGGGTATTTTAGAGGTTCCTTTCCCTCCTGCCCTGAGGCCCAAGGCAGCTCACCTTGCAAGGAGGCACATTGAAGGCCCTTGTCCTCAGATCCACTCGCTGCCAGTGATCGATGAAGGGAAGCAGCAGGACCACGCCAGGTCCCTGTGGTGCTCGGATGCGGCCCAGGCGGAAGATGATCATTCGCTCGTAGGCGGGCACAATCTAGAACAGGAAAGTTTAGACCAAGGCAGAAGCAAAACCCTGGGTCCTGCAGTGCCAGAAGCAATGGGACCAGGGGCAGCTAAGAATGGTCCCCCCTCATGGAGAATGGGTTGTCATCCCACTCCTGGCCTGCTTTCCTCCCTTACCTTCAAGGCAAACCATCCTGAAATGGGGAAGGTGACAACCACCAGTAAGAAGACCAAGAAGGTAATAATCCCATGGCAGATCCAGGACAGCCAACCCTGAGAGGAGTCTGCAGCAGAGTGAAAGGGGGATGTACCTGCTCCAAACCCCCCTGCCCTGCCTGTGAACCCCCATCCAAGCCTGTCCCACCATGCACCCTGCACCCCAGGGCAGCTGGTGGCGTGGTGGACACCCAGCGAGTGAGACACCTTACAGCAAAGGTGGCAATAGGGAGGATGGCAGCAACACCCTTCTAAGGTTGGGACTCACCTGAGCTGTTTCCTGCTGGCCCCAGAGGGTCTTTCTTGGATCCGAAGGAGAAGCAGCCCTTCTGAGCACTGTAGAGCCCAATGCTGGACTGCTGGAAGCGGTCAAAGTCTCCCAAGGGAAGGGCCTGATATCCTGACCGGCTGAACATGGTGCTGATGCCTTGCACAGGCCCCCGCTCCCGGTGCTCAGAGCCCTCTACGCCTGTTTCCTGCTGTCATTGCAGCCACCTCTATGGCCAGCATGCCTTCTGCCTGCCCCCTACCTGATCCAACCTCCCTGCCCTCCAGTGCAACCGGAGAGACACAGGAGAAATGCTGACGGGCTCGCCTGTTCTCAGGGAGGATGCTCGCCAGAAGAAACTGACCCCTTCAAGGGGGGTTTCCTTGCTGGGGTCTCACCCAGTCTTGGGGGCTCACATCCTTCCCGTGACCCTCTGGACAGGAGCTGCCCGGTGAGACAGAAGCTGTGGCCCCGCAGCTGCCCTTCGCTTTGCACGCCCTTGGAGCCGGGGGACAGGGCCGGGCTGCCCCGGGCAGCAGCCGCGGTGGCTGTGCGGGCAGGGGCCGCGGCGAGGATGCTGTGGCGGGGAGGAGGGAGCTGCCGCCGCTTCCTGGTCCGCGCGTCATGTGCCTGATGACGGAGCAGGGACGACGCGGCTCCGGGCTCAGGGCTGGGTGAGTTTTTCCGGAGAGGCGCTGCCCGGGAGCTGATCCGTCAGCTATGGGGAGGGTGGGGGGTTTCCACCTCATATTCACCTTGAGGGGCTCCGGAGGGTCCCCCCGCCCCGCAGGGAAGCGGGAGAGGGGGGTTTTCCAGCGATTCCTGCTCTGGAGTGGCCTTCTCACCATTCCAAAGCCCCCCCCCCCCCATCTCACCGGCCTGCAGAATGGTCATGGAGACAAAAGAGGAGCGCGGAGCGGCACTGCCGAGGACACGGGGTGGCAATAGGGACAGTTTAAAGCGCCTTCTGGACTGAAACAGGGCCTAAGACACTGCCCCAGACGCAGCAGCAGCCCTTCCAGCTAAGCCGGCACCCGGCCGTGAACGCCAGCACAGCTCGGGGCTCCTAACTAGCAGCTGAAGCCACCCAACCCTACCCCAGTACCGGCATCTGCCCGGTACCAGGATACCCCAGGTGCCTGCATCCGCCCCCCCTCCGATACCAGCAACCCACCGGCACCAGCATCCCCCCGGTGCCTGCAGGCTCCCCCAGCACCCCCGGGCAGAGGGCAGGCAGGAGCACGCAGGGCGCTGCCCGGGTAGGATCGGGGAACCCCGGCTCGGTCCCTTCCCAGCCCCCCTGGGGGACCTTCCCGCCTTCCCGTCAGCTCCTCCTCTTCCTCCCCCAGGAAGGCCGGGGAATCGAAAGTGACCGATCGACGTCTCTCCTCCCGCCTATTCCCATGCCTGACAGCCCCGTCAGCCCCCCAGCAGGTAAGGGAGGGACGGCCCCCCGCCTTTCTGGAGGTGCAGGAGGACTGAGGAGGGAAGGAAGCCTGGCCCGCCCCACCTCCCCAGAAAGGAGCCGCCGGGATTGAATGCTTGGGTGGGGAGCATTGCTTTTCAGGGTGCAAGGTGCAAAGCTGTTGGCGGGGAAGGTGGTCGAGAGGGGTCCCTGATTTATTTGAGGGGCTTCTGCTGTGGTTCCGGGCTGGGGGAGGC
>JANVCC010000034.1:24002175-24017902 GCA_025345505.1 Todiramphus chloris collaris
CAACTGAAATCCATAATTCCCCAAAGAAAAAGAGGATGACACCCTCCAAGTGTCCCACACCAAGGACAAGAGGGAGCACAGCCCTTTGCAGCCAGCAGAGAATCTCCCCAGAAGAGCACCCTTTGCCTTGCTGGGGGGCTGCCACCCACACACCCTGCAGCAGTGTGGGTAAAGTGGGCAGCATGGCTCTCACAGGTGGGACTGAGCCTCCCATCCCCTTCCATCCCATGTGCTCAAACAAGGTGTTTTCCTCACATGCCACCTAGACAGAGACGGTGCTGCTGCCCCCATGGAGACGGGACCCCAGCCAGGTACAGCCTCCTGCTCCACTTCATCCCATCCGACTGCAGTGGAGGATGACTTCCAGTTCATCCTTTGTGAGCGCTGCCAGCAGGAATCGCCCAACCTCAAGCTCCTCACCTGCCTCCACACCTTGTGTCTCGGTTGCCTGAGTGAGAACAAGCCCATTGGGCAGTGCCCTGTGTGCCGGACGTCCATCCCGCAGGCCAATGGCATCCCCAACATGGACAACGTGCTCTTCACCAACCTGCAGACTAGGCTCAGCATCTACAAGAAGATCAAAGACAGCAACGGTCCGAGTTGCAGCCGGTGCCGGGGGGAGGTGGCAGCAATGTGGTGCTCTGAGTGCGAGGAGTTCCTCTGCACCAAGTGCTTTGAGGACCACCAGTGGTTCTTCAAGAAGAGGAGCCATGAGGCCAGGAGAGTGGAGGAGCTTCGTGCTGAGTCGGCCCATCAGTTCCTGGAAGACACTAGGAAGCCCTGCAACCTCTTTTGCTCCCGTCCTGGTCACTCTGACCTGGGCCACATTTCCAGGTGAGTGGTCCTTATCCTTGGATCCCATTCTGTATTGAGGGCTTTGGGGCCGCTGTTGCAGAACCAACTCTGCCAGGAGGGCAGAGCCAAGGAAGTTTCATTTCCCTTTGGAGAGGGACCTGCAACTTTTGACAAGACCCTGTGTGGGAACAGGCTGTGATATGGGGCTGAAAGGTCCCTGGGAGGAGGGAGCGGAGCAAAGGTGGGTTGAAAATTCAGCTTCATGCCCACATCTGCAGCTGGTGATGTGAGGCAAAGCCCTTTCCTGCCCTGTGCCTTAGTTTCCCCCCTTGTTAAAACCCTCAGCTGTCCTTTGGGGAGGGGGATTCACACATAGTGCAGTGGAAATGTTTTGAAGGATGCTCCCGTTTCCTTCCAGCATCTACTGCAGGAAGTGTGAGAAGGCTCTGTGCTGCTCGTGCGCGCTGCTGGACAGCCACCATGCCCCGTTCTGCGACATCCGCAGCGAGACCCAGCGCAGGCAGGAGGAGCTGAGCACCATGAACCAGGAGCTGAAGCAGAAGAGAGGTAGCTTTGAGGCCACCTACGCGGCGCTGCAGGATGAGGCCGCCCGGCTGGAGGAGGAGCAGCGGGAGATGCGGGAGCTGATCCGGCAGCGCGTGGAGCAGCTGGTGCGGCAGATCCGGCAGGAGGAAGAGGAGCTGCTGGGGCTGGTGGAAGCGCGTCAGGAGCAGGGCCGGCGGGAGCTGGCGAGCGAGCTGCGGGGTGTGGAGGGGGTGCTGAGGCGGATGGAGGCGGGCGAGCGGCTGGTGGAGAAGATGAGGCTCTACGCCACGGAGCAGGAGGTGATGGACATGCAGCCCTTCATCAAGGGCTCGCTGGAGGAGCTTCAGCAGCTGCAGCCGCCACCGGCTGGGAACCGAGCGCAGCCCGGGGACTTGGCTGAGTGCAAAACCAGGCTGCAGGCGCTGGTGGAGCGCGTCACGGGGCACCCAGGTGAGGAGGACTTGCCCTGGGGATGGATCCAGCCACCCCCAGGCAGTGATGACTTGGGCCAGCTCAGAAAGCCATCACCCAGCTCTGAGTTCAGACCCATTTCCCTGCAGCAAAACAAGCCCAGATTCTCTCTTGTAGGGTTCTTATTTCCTCTGGCACCAACATTTGCTCCTGCACTTACGTGGCCAGAGCACCTTTGTGGTCTCCCTCCAATATGACAGGCTCTGGTGATGCTGATTTTTGGGTTTCCAGAGGCTCCTAAGCTCCTTGGGCCATCCTAAACCAAAGGGGTGGGAATGGGAAAGGAGACCAGAGCTGCCTCTTCCTTGCCACAGCTGATGGGCATTTTTTTCCCAGCTTGGTGTCTGCCAGGGCCAGGTGGGAGCTCCAAAGGCCACAGTTTGGGATTACAGCCCTTCTCTTTTCTTTGCAGATACTAATTCCCAAGAAGTCCCCACAGTCGAGGTGACCCTGGAGAATGACCTGGTGAGATGTCCATATTTCATCGTGGTGTGCTGCTGTGCAGGGAGGGCTCCTGCAGCAGCCAAAACATGAATCCCCCCTTCCTCTGACCTTTGCAAGCCTTTTCCAAGGGTCTGCTTTTTCCTCCCCAGACCATCACTTTCATTTCTTCATCAACATGTAGCCATTGTTTTTCACTAGCCAGGCATGCTCCTACCCTATCCTGCTTCTCCAGGCCTTCGCTGATAAACACACACAGCTCAGGCACAAGCCTTGAATCAAACCAGAGAGCTGGACTGTGCCTCAGTTTCCCTCCTGCTGAGGATGTTTCTGCATGCCCCAGCTTAGGGACACCCCTGCCCCACAGTGGAGTTGGTGGTCTAGAGGTTCACCCTAATGCTGCTCCATGCTCTCTCCGTAGCAAGAGGAGCCAGTTCAGCCTGAGAGACAGAGCGTCTTACCCACCTTCACCATTACCCTTGAGGACATGCAGACAAGCTCGGTAAGAATCATCCCAGCCAGGCAGGAGCCTCTGAGAACCAGGAGATGCCACCCTGCACCTTACATCCCCTGTGCTTTCTTCTCTCCAGACTCTCCCCATTACCACACGGCCCAGGCGGAGGTTGACCTGTGTGGAAAGGGGCAGCCAGTTCTCACCGAAGGTACTAAAGCTGGAATGTGACAACATTCCGGTCTCCATTGATCCCAGTTCAAACCAGTGGGATGGCAGAAGGAGGCCCAGCACCTCCACACCGAGCCAGAAATGCCACAGCATCTGTGCCACCAGCAGCCGCATTGATGATGCAGGTAGGAACTGGGGACATGGCTCTTCATGTTACCCTATCTCTTCCCTGACACAGTTATGAGGATCCATCATCTTTACCAGCCTCTGAGCATGCCCATATGCCCTCCTCTGACCCGGGGTCACACCTCCTCTCCCCAGGTCAGAGAAGCAGAGGGTGGGAGCTTGTTCACAGGGGCTATATACAAGAGCAATGCTCAGGGGTGGACGCAGATGCTCCGTCCAGCCCTGTGTCCTGCCTCCGAGACAGCCAAAAATCAAGCCACAGGAAGAGCATAGCTGTGGGGTCGGTGTGCAGAGGCTCCCCTGCCTTCTGCTCCAGGAGCTTCTGGATCTTCCTGGAGTAAAAACCACTACAGTTTGTAGCAAACCACAGTTTATTCCCCAAGCTCACGCATCCCCACTCCAGCCTGCTGCAGCATCCTGTGGTGACAGGTCCTGGGCTTAATGCTGCAAACTGGAGGATGAAATACATCTTCTGGAGAGGCTAGTACAGGGTCCGTGGGGTAAAGCAGCAGTGGAGAGGTTGCCCCCACCTTGGGGGGTGCACCAGAAAGAAGGTCCTGGTAGAAGCATTTGTCCTCTGCTACAAAAGTTGGGAGATAAGATCAGTCTTCCCATGGGAAAACTGGTGTGATTCAAAATTGCAGTCTTGAAGCTTCAGCATCCACCTGTTCCTTCCACAGAAGACACCAGCATCATCATTTCCAGCTCAGATGACAGCTCGGAAGACACAGTGGTGAGTGAAACAGCAGATCTCCCTCCTTCCTGAGCCACACAGAAGAGGCAGCTTCACCCCATCATTTCTGGAGTCCCTTTCCCTCAGCTGTGCTCAGACCTGAGCCTTTCCCCTTCCCATCATTAGCTGGAGAATTGCTTGTGTCTTTCTCTTCCCCTTCACTTGCTCCCAGGGGCCATCCCAGATCTAGTCCTCTTGACCTAAGACCTTTGCTGGTATCTCCAGGTATTCTGGAGTTCTGGAGCAGCCAAGCTCCTCTCTCACAGGCAGCAACCCCCAACTTGATTCATTCTGAGGTGGGATCCTACACCAGCTGATCCCTCAAGATGACCCTTTTGAGTCAGCCCTTATGGCTTCTTCCTTTCCAAAAATCAAAAAAACAACTAATCAATTTTTATATAAAAATCAAATTTGTGAGTTGAATGTGGCATCCAAGCTTGGTAACTTCATCAGCTCTGTGCCTACACACAGGCTGAGAAGCTCCCAGGAGGCCCCCGAGCAGGTAGGGACCACCTGAGTATCCCAAAAGTGACATTTCCAGGCTCCCTGTGGCGACGTTTCACAGCACTGGCGCTGCAAACTGATATGGTGCTGCCAAATGGCCCTGGCTGAGGTGGTTAGATGAACCAAGGGCACGGGATCCCTGCTGAGACAGCCCATCACCATCACGAGCAGAGGATCCCTTTGGAAAGGGAGGCGAGTGCAGCCAATTGGGGATCTGGGATGGGGAGTGATTTTCCAGCTCTGGCATAATGAGGGGTTCACAGACCCATTTGTTTTGATTTGGGGTTTTTTGTATAAACTAAGGCAGAAGCTCTTCTTACTCTTCAATAAAGCTGTTTCCAGATTAAGCCGTACCCACTGCTGGCTTCCTTATTAATATTTTTCTTTGCTGTTTTTCTTTGCTCTCCTGATTCCACTCTAAGAATTGTGGGGCTCAACCCCTATCCCCACTCCCTGATAGTGACAAAAAATCCCAAAACTGGGGCTTCTGGGGATGTGAACATTCTTGCTGTGAGAAAACCCTGCATGTCCTTTGGTATGCTGTGGATTTAAGGGTGTAGCAAAGGCTGGAAAAGGTTCCTGGAATCTCTGGATAAACATCTCACTGATGGTCTGGTGCTGGGCCCTAGAAAAGCACAACCTTGAAAGCTGGGAAAAATTGGTTTAAAGCCTGTAAAAGGGTTGGAGGTGGAGGGGGAACAGGAATTGAGTAAGAAAAAAGACTGAGCGATGGAGGTGAGGCAGCAGGATGCAGTGTTCAAGGGCTGAGGACCTGCTTACGAGGGTCAGCTGTCTAAGAAGAGGTTTTGGGTCTGGGGAGGAACCTTTGTGGGGGTCACCTGGGGACTGTCATGCTCTGCACACCAAGCTGAAGCCTTAAGAGCATTGCCAGTGCCCGGATCCATGGACCACAGCCAGTGTGGTGCTATGAGAAGGTGTCTTTGAGTGGGTGATTTTCCTCCACCAAAATCCTGCGCTTAACCCCTCTGCTTTACCCTTCAATAAACCCTTTCGACATAGAAATTCCAGTTGCTTGTGGCTGGTTTGGGTAACAAGAGCATCTGCAATTGCATTTTGTCACTGAGTTTGGTTCATCTAACTCCCTTCAAACCAGCTGGGCCATTCTGGGCACAGCCAGGCAAGGGGAATGTGGGGTACTGCCACTACCAGTACCATCCTTTTCCTCTACCTTCCCAGACTGTGTGCCCTTCAAACACCTAATAACCTGCCATTTAAGCAGTCCTGCATCCCCTGAGCTGGCAAGCACTTGGTTTTGCTCATGTACCTGCAGAGGGAGGTTTCCACCCCTCCCAGGCTGCAGGTGAACATGCAAAGAGCTGGTTTGGAGGGAGGCGAGACATCCCATTGCTGCAGGGTGCCCAGTCCAGGGCTGCAGGATTGTCCTTGGGGGAAAGAGGAGGAGAAACCAAGGGTGGAGCCTCTTGAATGTCTTGCTATCCTTTTCTGTAGAGAGATATTAGCTGTGGATGTCCATCCCTGATGAGGCTGGACAGAGAAGGGTTGGTGTGGCTGCTTTTCTTCACCCTTGGGAGGCCTCACTGTAGGCACTGCATCTGCTGAGCCTGGAAAGGCACCAAACCGCCTCTTGGCCCAATTCATTCCCCTTTTTCTCTAGACACCAACCTGATCTTTTAAGTACAGTGGTATCTCATGTGGTGAGGTTGCTCAGCCATGTTTATGACCCTGTATGAGCTGCATCTGCATGAGATGTGCAGCAAGGGACAACGAGCCCCCAGACTTGCATGTTGTGTCCCTCTGGCCACTGCTTGGATCCCAACCGCTGCTTAAGACAAGCTCTATTCAGGGCTCTGCTCTTGCTCACTTGGCCCAGACCCTGGTTTTGGGCTCTCAGCAGGGCTCCCCACGGCCAGCCCACTCCTGAGACACAACACAAACCCAACACATCCCTGTTAGTGTTCAGATATCAAACCCCATGGGTTTCACTGCACAACTAGGTCCTTGCCTATGGCCAACGGTGCACCCAAAGGTGCTTCTCATGCCTTCCCAGGCAGGTTCAAGCAAGCAGATGGTCCTTGGCCCCCTTCTCAAATCTCTTGCAGGCTTTCAGCAAGCCCAAGGAGAGCAAGAATCCCTCCAGCCCCACATGGTCCAAGAGCGGCACCTCACCCTGCAACAGTCCTGGCCCCACCAGCCCCTGGGATGATGGGTCAGAGCTGAGCACCTCGGTGTTCCTCAGTTTGAAGGTTGACCAGAAAAGTGAGCATTGTCTTTCCCAGGCACAGAGGGCTGGAGGGGCTGTGAGGGACACCCCCAAATACTTACTCCGGTCCCATTCTTTCCCCTTCACAGCTGAGCACATCATGGAGGTGGCAGCAGTAAATGGAGAGCATGCCTTCAAGACACTGATTCAGACACCCGAGTCAGTGCTGTCCCTGCTCTCTCAGGGTGTCCCCATGGAGATGGGGATGCAGCATCTCCTCTGGTACCTCTCCTCGATCCCCAGGCCCATCCTCATTGTCTATAACTTCTGGGCACCTGAGCTACCTGCTCTCTTTAAAGCCCTGGATGCCACAGGTAGGAAGGTGGACTTCTGCCACATTGTGGGTGGTTACGTGGATATGTTGCCCTTGGTCAAAGAAAAGGTGCCCAAGGCCACTTCCTACAAGCTGAAGAACCTGATGAGAAGATACCAGCATCAGCAGCTCAATGAGAGCAGCGCTCTGGCCATGGCCAAGGCCTCGCAGGAGCTTTGGGGAACCCTGGCGCTCCCCGCCCATATCAATGTGGGTATGATGCTCACCCACTGCAACCTGCAGAGCTACACCATTCTGCGACCTCTGATTCAGGAGAAGCTGCTTACCAGGAGGGCGGCCAAGATCTTGGCCCGGCGTAATCTTATCCTCTGGAATCTGGAAGAGGCATGAACACAAAAGGGATGCTCGGTACGGATCCAGGGATGCTCACCAGGGATGCTCACAGTGGCATCAAGAGGACTTGCGGACCCTCTCTGCTCCTAGCATAGAGCTTAAAAGGCTCAGGACTCTGCATCAGCTCTAGAGGGAAGAAGCCACCCAATCAAATCAATATCTTTATAATTAATATCTTTATAAAATAAATTACACAGTGTAATTTACTGAGGCATCTCCACTCCCCTTGTTCCAAGACAGGCGGGAGGGGAGGTACTCAAAGCACTGCCTGGGCATCAGCGGGTAACTTGTGTCCCCTTCCCAAACCCCCAGCAGCCTGGATACAGCCCCCCAGGGCGCCAAGCAGAGGTTGCAAGTGATGTCCCCAAGCCGGGGCTGTGTATGACAAGGCAGTGAGGGCCCCACGCCACCAGGTGTCCTCTTTGTACAACCGCACACAGCCAGGCGTTCAAGGGCCGGCTCCTCTGCTTGTGCACACCCACATCCACCTGTGCGCACCCGCCTCTGCACACCCACATCTGCTTCTGCACACTCCCACCTATGTGCACATTCCTTGAGCCCACCAGTGGTCCCTCCTGTCCCTGGGAGATGCTGCACCCATCACCGAGGGGGGTGGTCTGCTGTATTAGGCACAGGGAGGGTGTGGGGGGGAACAAGTTCCTCTGAGTGGCTTGAGATGGGTGAAGACGGGCAGGAAAAGGGATGTGGTGAAAGTCTCATCTCTGAGAGGGTGCAGTAGGAGCAGGGATCATCCCCCTGGACTGGGCACTGAGGTCACCCCTCAAATCCTGGGGTCAGTTTTGGGACCCTCACTCCCAGAACGACACTGAGGGGCTGAAGCATGGCCAGAGAAGGGCAGCGAAGCCGGGGAAGGGTCTAGAGCACAAGTCTGGTGAGGAGCAGCTGAAGGACCTGGGGTTGTTCAGCCTGAAGAAAAGGAGGCTCAGGGGAGACCTCACTCTCCACAACTCCCTGACAGGAGCTTGGAGCCAGGTGGGGTCAGTTTCTTCTACCAAGGAACAAAAAAACCCCATCCTTAAGTTGCACCAGGGGAGGTTTATGTTGGACATGAGGAACAATTTCTTCCCCACAAGGGTTGTTGAGGCCTGGCCCCGGCTGCCCAGGGCAGTGGTGGAGTCCCTATCCCTGGAGGAGTTTCCAAGTGTGGAGATGTGGTGCTGAGGGACATGATTTAGTGATGACCTGGCAGTGTTGGGTTAAAGGTCTTAAAGGTCTTTTCTAACCAAAATGATTCTGTGAAATGATTCTATTCTATGGAGCTGCTAGGCTTGGAAAATTGTGGGAGATGGGGAGAAAACATGATGCCCACCTTCTGGGAGCCCCCTGAGAACAAGCAGTGGCCGCTCAACCCCAGCTGTGAACTGCTGAAGCAATCCCAGAGGAGCTGCCACAACTTCACAGTACCATGCAATGGTACCAAATTCAGACACTGCCACCCATCACCCTGGGTATGCTCCAGTGTGTGTTGTGTGGCTGCGTGTGGGGAGCATCCTCTACAAGACGGTGGAGAGCAAAACCCATCTGTCTGCTGTCACCAGTCTCATCAAAGTCTTGTAAAACAATAGTGAAGTCAATGGGCTGCAGGAGCTGGATTAGCTGTTTCTTTGCCCTGAGCTGCCATAAAGCTCAGTCATCTGTCTAGAAAAGGGTTTGTCACTGCAGGCTAAGTGGAGCAGCACCCAACCAACCTCAGCTGTGGAAGAAAGAGCTGCACCCTGCGGGGTGAGGGCTCCCCAAAGGTACCATCAGCTTCTACCTCAAACAGGCTGGTACAGCCCTGCTTGGACCTCCCTGCAATCACAGCCACCCCGTGAAAATCTCCCATGAGGTAGAATCGGAGCCTCTCTAGGTTTGTTTTTTTTTTAGAGCAATAAATAACTTTACTGAATTAAGCGAAGCTCCTG
Organism: Todiramphus chloris collaris; assembly: GCA_025345505.1. Lineage (NCBI taxonomy): Eukaryota > Metazoa > Chordata > Aves > Coraciiformes > Alcedinidae > Todiramphus > Todiramphus chloris. The sequence goes on from JANVCC010000034.1 coordinate 24,011,308, forward strand.
AAATGATATATAATATGCACTTGCTTGATTGGCTGTTATTAATAATGCATTGCTCAATCTAAACCATTCATAAAACGACTCCCCACTAGCCCCAAGCAAAGTGCTTTGGGACTTGGGAGAGAGAAGAGAAAAAAAGGCAAGAAGGAGAAGCATAAATCCTTTCTGCTTATGAAAATGGATTTCTTCCCCCAACAATCATGCAAAACTAATTAAAGCCAAAGGGCCAGTTCCTCTGCATTTGATTAGGCCCTGAGAGATGGCTCAGCTTGGCTGGCCAGAGGAGGGTTCACCCCAGTGAGATGAAGAAAGGTTACCTGGATTATGTTTCTAATAAAACCTCCAGCATGCTAATATCCAAACAAGTTTGTATCCCATGGACTACCAAAAGCAAGGGTGAAGTGGTCAGGATTCTTAAAGATTTGGAGAAGTGGTGAGGCAAAGCTGAGGAAAGCCTTATCTAAATGGAAGGAGAAGCCACATTGTCTCTGATCAGACAGGATGTTCCTGGGGTGGTGGCTTATACACTCACCTGGTCTTGGAAAAGCTGGCTTGGGACTAGAAGCTGGAGAAGCCAGGGGAGCCCAAACTGGGGGCTTGTCCTTCTCCTTCTTAAATAGGCAATGCCCCTGACCAGCATGGTGAGGAGGACTTCTCACTCAGGCATCAGTTGGAGATTAATGGTGTGAATCAGCAAACTCATTGACTGCTATGGTGATCCAGTGAATCCTCCAGCTGGGAGGTTGTCCTTGTTTATACCAGTGGGACACATATCCTCAAAGCTGTAATGGTCAACACTCACTGTGGACCTGGCCCCCAGCCCAGTTTCTACTTGTTGCATGTTTAGGAGCATGCTGAAGTTTAGGGTGCCAGGGACTGAGGTAGGTGTAGTGTGAGGAAGAGAGGATGACAACCCCAGAGCCTGATCTTCCACCTAATCACCCATTCATCCATGTCTCCATCCTCCATCATCCTGTCTTGGAGCTCTCATCTGAGGAGATTGAAAGGCCACCACAGAGCACTGTTGTTACTCACAGTGCTCAGCCCATGGGAAACTGAGGCACAAGTGGTGACACAAATCCCACATGTTGGGGCTGCTGGGGAGGTGTGAATGGGGAGGTGGATGGATGGTGTAACCCATGCTATGCTGCTTCATGCTATGATGCCCTCACAAGTGTCTAGGTTAGAGCTGGGCACTCAGGGGAACGAGAAAGGATGCATCATCCATCCCATCAAATGTGCCTCAGGCCCTGACCCATTTCTAGTACATCATGCTGCCTCCAATGCTCCTGAAATTCCGCCACCTTATCTAGGACACTTGGATTTCTTTCTCTTGCGTGATGAATGAAGACATCTTAGGAAGAGCTCATCACAGAGCAGTGGATAGCAGCCAAGCCAGAAAACAAGCATTCTCTCTGTGCTGATCATATCCTTGTGGCATTTTAACCTACTTCCATACTCCTTCAAGCAAGTTTGCAGCTCCTGTGTCTCCCACCTGAGCTCTGCAGCCCAAGGCCCAGTCATGGGTCAACATCAGCAAGGGCTGACCCATGGTCCTGCAGCCCCATGGCAGCATGAGGAGCCTGAGATGTGCAATAAGCTGACAGGCAGAAGAAAGGAACAGTGTGGGTACATATCTGGACTACTTGGAGATACTGAGCCCCCAGGGTGCTGCCTGTTGGCCACAGGGCTTGGAAGAGGCTAACAGTCGGTGAGCATTCAGAGAGTGAACAAAGTGGGGGAAATAAAAAAATAGCCTGTAAACCACAGCTCCAAATGCCTGATGCTGTAATTCCCTGAGCTGCAAATTGCTAATGTTTGGGAGAGTGTCATGGGAAGGGTGAGACCATGCTTGGGTGAGCAGCCAGCCACGGGGATGGGAGTAAAGTGAGTCATGGCTCAGCCCAGAAGATGCTAAAAGCACAATGGAGGTCCAAACTCCAGCAGGAAGGGAGACATGGAAGTGCTGCCCTGTAGACATCTGTTCTGGATTTGAAGTGATTTCTCTCTCCTTTTTGACACTTTGTAGCTCCCTAAAGTGAGGTGGCCTTGTCCATCTCCTTGGGACCATCCCCTGGACCATGCCCAGGACTTTGCTGAGGGATGTCAATTGGTTTGGGCCAAATCAGTGCCTAGGAGCACAGTGAGAGCCAAGGTGTAGGTGGCCATGGTGCAACACTTGGCTGGTGTTGCTTCACTTGCATGGAAACAAGGTGGTTTTGGTGGCCACACATCAACCAGGCACCTTGTGCACCCCGTGGGTGTCAGCCACCTGCCAGCCCTCAGACCGCAGAGTTGAAGGGAAACTGAGGCACCATCTCTGAGTGCCCCCGGGAGAGCTCCCAGGTGCAGCCGCCGGTGGGGCAGGGCGGAGGGGCTGATAGCGGGAAGCAGGAATTGATCCCATTTGCAAAATCAATGATTTCTCGTGTTTCTCTCATAGTGGACTGAGAGGAGAGGGGTAAGGGGCGGGGGGGGGGGGAAGGGAGGGTCTGTGCATAGAAGAGACCACACGTCCAGGTGAAGCTGTGGAGGGAAGAGGGAGCTCCCTGTTTCCATGCCTTCAAGAGAATGATGAGGGAGAACGGTCCCATCCCGCGAAACCTCGGCAGCATCTTCCCCGCCGCCCCGCATCTCTTTCCCCCTCCTCTCCAATGCTTTCAAGCTCTTTGCATCCCGCTAGCGCCCTGCGAAAGGGAACCGCCCGCGACAGGACGGGGCGGGGCGGCGGCACACGCTGCAGAAATTACCGCGGAAATTACCGCAGCGACCGGGCTGGGGGGGCCGGCAGCACCGGGTGGGGGGCTAGCGGGAGGGCTGGGCTGGGTCCTGTTGTCCCCGTTCCACCTCCTCAAAGGCGCTGCGAGCGCTCCGGGAAGAGGGAGGTAACCGGGCCCCGTATCTGCCCCGACGGCACCGCGGTCCCTCGCACGGCGTGGGAAACGGGAGGAGGCGACCCGGAGGGAAAACGGGGAGCGGGGGGATGCTGGTTTATGACTGCTGACTAGTGCGTGTGAGTTGTACCCGTTGCTCTGTGGGGAGGGCGTTCATTATGGTTAAATTATTCTTTTTATTTTGGGGAGGGGGGTGCCGGTGCCCGCCGCAGGAAGGAGCCGGTTCCGTCCCCGCCGGAGGCTGGCGAGCGGCGGCGGTGGGTGGGTGGTGGGATGGGAAAGGGGTGGTGAGGAGGGAGGGGGCAGCCGTGCCGAGGGGAGGCTGGCAGAAATGCTAATTCCTCCCTTTGCTCTCGCCTCGACAGCCCCAGTGCCCGTCCGGCCCCGCACCGGCTCGCAGCTCAGCCCGGCGAAGTGCGGGGAGCGGGCTGCGGGTGGGGGTCCCCCACCTCCTCGCCTCACCCCGCACCGTCGTGTCCGGGCTAGCGGAGGATCCTCCGTGTCACAGGGACGGGACTCCGGAGGAGGATGCGGAGGACCGGTAACAGCGAGGAGAAAGGCTGCGTGGTGCTTCAAGCCACTTAGGAGGGGGTAAGGTGTGGGGTCACCCCCGGTGCGGGGAGGGATTGAGGGGGGTACAGGGGGGGATAGGGGGGGATCAGGGGAGAGAGGGAAATAGGGAAGAAGATAACTAGGGAGAAACGGAGAAGGGAGGGAGAATAGTGAGGAGAGGAAGAGAGAAAAGGCTGGAATGAGAAAGAAACAAAAAAAGAAAGAAAAGCAAAAGAAATTAAAAAAAAAAAAAAAAAGACAAGGAAAAAACCGAAGAAATTAAAGCAGAGAAGAAAGAAAACGAGAATTAATTATTTTTGGTGGGGGAAAGGGAAAGAGCAACAAAAACAAGAAAAAGAGAGTGAGAAGGGTGGGAAGAGAAAAGGGGAAAGGGAGGAAAACGGGGAAGAGGAAGGGAAGGGGGCAAAGGGAAGGAGAAGGAGAGAGGGGCGTGGGGGTGGCAGCAGAGGGGGAGCTGGGCACAGACAATGGGGCTCGGCCCTGCCGCCGCCCTTCGCCGGGCGGGGACCGGGAGCGCGGCCGGGAACGGGGCGGGGAGAGGGGGCGGGAGCCCTGAGAGCCCCCTGTGTCCCTTGGCAGGGGGAAATGGCCCCGCTGCTGCTGTTCCTGTGGCTGGGGACCCTGCTCGGCCTGGCCCGGGCGTGCCCCGAGCCCTGTGCTTGCGTGGACAAGTACGCCCACCAGTTTGCCGACTGCGCGTACAAGGATCTCCAAGTGGTGCCCACGGGCTTGCCCTCCAATGTGACCACCCTCAGCCTTTCGGCCAACAAGATCACCTCCCTGCAGCGGCGTTCCTTCACGGAGGTGACCCAGGTCACCTCCCTCTGGTTGGCACACAACGAGATCCGATCCATTGAGCCTGGTACCTTCGCCATCCTCGTGCAGCTGAAAAACCTCGACATCAGCCACAACCAGATCATGGATTTTCCCTGGCAGGACCTCTACAACCTCAGCGCTCTCCAGCTGCTCAAGATGAACAATAACCACATGGCTCTGGTCCCTCAGGGAGCTTTCCACACCCTGAAAGACCTCCGGTCTCTACGCATCAACAACAACAAGTTCACCACCCTTGCAGAGGGTATCTTCGACTCACTTAGTTCCCTCTCCCACCTGCAGATCTACAACAATCCTTTTGAGTGCTCCTGCAAGCTCCAGTGGCTGAAGAAGTGGATGGACAGCACTCTCATCTCCATCCCTGAGAAGGATTCCATCACTTGTGCCCTCCCAGAGCAGCTCCGAGGAGTGCCGGTGGGAAAAATCCCAGATGTACAGTGCACCTTGCCTACTGTGCAGCTCACCTACTACCCCAATCTGGACACCACAGAGCTCTTTGATGGCTTCACCCTGATGCTGCACTGTGCTGTGACGGGCAACCCACCACCTGAAGTGAGCTGGAAAATCCGTACCTCTAGCCAAACCCTGGAGCTCAACGGGAACCCAAAGGAGAGCACTGTCAAGGACCTCCCTAAACAGGAACCAGAGCGTTTCTTGGTCTTCAAGAATGGCACATTGGTGATTCCCCACCTAAGCAAGCGGGAAGAAGGCACCTACACCTGCCTGGCCACCAGTGAAATGGGGAGCAACCAGACTTCAGTCAACGTGGCTGTGGCAGGCACCCAGAAATACCCACTACAGCCTGGGAGGGACCCACTAGGGGGTAAAGCACAACCAGGTGACAAGAAACCTGGGGCCAAGGGAGCAAAGAACAGTGTGCTCATGCCAGATGAGAGGAACAAACTCCTTAGTCCCACCCAGCAGAGTCAACAATCCTCAGCAGCTGGGACAGAGCCCACAGGTGATGGGCAAGTCCCTTTCCAGCTTCCACCCTTTGAGAAGAAGTGTGGCTCCACACAAACCAGCAAGTACATTTCCAACCATGCCTTCAACCAGAGCGGGGACTTCAAGCAGCACACGTTTGACCTGGGGGTCATTGCCTTAGATGTGTCGGAACGTGATGCCCGGGTGCAGCTAACACCCACCTACATGCAGCCGGAGAAGGTCCACCTCAGGATGCTCTACCTGTGCCAGGAGAGCAGCCAGGGTCATGCCTTAGTCCAGTGGTCCAAGATTGAGGAAGGGGTGAACTCATACTGGTTCCAGGGCTTAAACCCTGGCACCAACTACTCTGTGTGTCTCACCTACCTGGGGGAGGACTGTCAGGTCCAAGTGGTCTTCACCACTAAAAAAGAGATCCCCTCTCTCATCATCATTGTGGTTGTGAGCATCTTCTTGTTGGTGCTGGCTACATTACCCCTGATGGGGGCTACATGGTGCCACCTCCTTTCCAAGTACCAAGGAAAGACCTACAAGCTCATCATGAAGGCCCAGAACCCAGATCAGATGGAAAAGCACATGGCTGCTGATTTTGACCCCCGTGTCTCCTACCTGGAGTCTGAGAAGAATTACAATCCCAGCGAGGTAGGGGAAGTGGACGCAGAGGAAGAAGATGATGATGAGGAGGAAGATGATGAAGGAGGCAGGCGGAGAAGGAGAGAAGCTGAAGGAGCTCCAGAGATGGAGCGAGAGGAGAGTGTGGCTGCCAGCTCCATGGCGGAGTTGCAATCCAAAGCCAATGGTGAGGAGTTCGAGGTCCGATCTGAGTACAGCGACAAGCTGCCACTGGGTGCTGAGGCCGTCACCATCTCCCAAGAGATCAACGGCAACTACCGGCAACGTCCCCGCTGAGCCCCTCCCGCAGCCGCACCCTGGTCCCCACCTCCCTCGGGCAACCCCTCCACCCCCCGGGGCATCGGACGCTGCTTTTCCGAGGAGGAAAGACAGAAGCAGCCTCAGCGACGTCCGCCTGTCTTTCCTCCTCCTCCTTTTCCTCCTTCCTCAGGCGGCAGGACCCCGGGGAAGGGTCTTCGCCCCAAGGATGCTCGATGCGAGCGGGACATTTCTCCCCCGATTTCGTTTCCGTTTTGGGTACCGGCGATCCTCGCTCCCGGCTCGGCGGCAACATCGCAACGATTCCCTGTCCCCTGCCAGTCTCTGCCCTCCATTCTCCCTGTATTTAATTTCCTCTTAGAGGAAAAAAACGAAAAAAAAAGGAAAAAAGGGTAAAAAAAAAAAAAAAACAAAAAAACCCCCCACCCCCCCCCCCCTCCCTTTCCCCCCCCCCCCCCCCCCCC
>JANVCC010000034.1:24018002-24090540 GCA_025345505.1 Todiramphus chloris collaris
GGAAACGGTTCCTACCCCGGCCAGTCCCCGCCGCTCCTCAGTCCGATCTCGCCTCTCCCTTGTTCCCGGTGAGTCTCCTCCGTTCCCCGGTCCGATCCTACCGCTGCCCCGTCCAGTCCCGCCGAGCCCCGGTGCGAACCCCGCTGCAGCCCGGTGCGAACCCCGCTGCAACCCGGTGCAAACCCCGCTGCAGCCCGATGCAAACCCCGCTGCAGCCCGGTGCGGTGCCCACCACCTCTCGCTGTTATCCACCATGATCCGCTGTTCCCGCCGCTTCCCCACCGTGCCCCGGTCCAGCCCCGGACACTCCTCGCTGGGGTTCCCATCGCGCTCCAGTGCATCCTTATTTTCCCCGGTGGGTAACGGGGCTCCCTGATGCGATTCACATCCCCCCCCCCCCCCCCCCCCCACCTCCCCGCTGACCGGTGGGTACCGGGGCTCCCCGTTACGGTCGCCGTTCAGTACCTGGCGGGGCCGGACAGCTCTGGGCCACCCGCCCGCTCCCCGGGGTGACGGGGACCGCCCCCAGTCCCATCCCGACCCCCGCGGCCCGGCGGGGCCCCTCGATGTGTTTTGGGTAGAGTAGCCTTGTAGCCAAGTGTCTGTGCCGTAGACGCGCCCGTGCTGCTGGCCGGCGGGCGGGGAGGGTCCTGGTCCCGGAAGGAGAGGGGTCACGGCCGCCCGACCCCTCCACTCCGGTCCCCAGGAGCCCGGCGAGTGCCCCGGGTGCCTTTCTGCGAGCTTCTGTCTGTGAAAGAGTCAATAAAAGGGATTGAAAGTGGAGCCGGGTCTGTGCTTGATGGGGATGAGAGGGGAATTTGTGCCCGGCCCCCCGCCCCCCCCCCCCCCATCCCATGGCCCCCAGTAGAGCCCAGCACGGCTGAGGGGACCCCAAGGAGGTGGCAGAGGGTGCCAAGTCACAATGCCGCAGCTACAGGCAAAAGACACGCACTATATAAATGTGTATATATTTACATTTCTACTTATACACCATGCACACACACTGCATGTATATTTCTGTCTTTATGCATATATATATTACATATAATTCATACACACTGTAAATATAGATTAACCCACACTATATATATACATGTATGCTGTACACGCTGATTTTCTATACACACACACTATGTATGCATACAAATAACAGTTTCATGTGTACTTAGTCCATAGAAACAATAAAAATATATGGAAACATAGCACATGTATAAAAACATCATAAGACAAATACATTATATAATCTGTAGGCAGATTATAAACTTGCTACATAGAAAAATACAAACAATATTTTCCCCCAGCGCGCACACACACACACTCATACACTACATGCAGTAAGAATACATGCAATATATAACTCCAATTTATATAAGCTCTGTATCTATTCACATACAACATGTATGCTCAATATATGTACAAATACATGCTAAATACCCACACTACCCATGTATACTCATGTTCTTTCTCTGTGCGCACACACACACACACACACACAGCGCTTATCACCCATACACCCCCTGTACGTATGTACATACGTGACTATATTCCTGGCACCGGGCCATTTTGCAGAATGCTGCGGGCAGGATGAGACTGCCTGGGCAGGGGTTAGTGTCACCCTGGTCCCCAAGCACTCCCAGCCCCAAGACCTGGAGTGCTGAGAAGGTGCCTGGTGGATTTGCACCACCTCCCCTCCCATCCTGCTGATGATTTAAGCCCACAATTATACAGCGAAGATTTAAGGCTGCCTTTGATTGCTTTTCTTATCTGGACCTCCAAAGCCACATGCCCTCCTAGTGTCCCTGCTGTGTGTGGGGATGGTCACCCCCTCACCAGCACCCACAGGTGGCCCCACTGAAGCCGCCAGCCTCCCTTAACGCATCTTCCTCATCCCAGCAGAGCCCCTTCAAGCCAATTCTCAGGTCTCCATCCTCCAGAGGCTGACTTTCTATTTTAAATCCACCCTCTGCATCTTTCTCTTGCAGCAGGGAGCATGGGGGGGACAGATGAAGCAAAGAGGCTGCAGGCAACGGGGGGTGTCCCCCCAGTTCCTGGGAATTCGAGTCTGCTCTGCAGCAGCCGGGGTGTTTGCTGCAGCTTTTAAACCCCCATGCCAAGAAGAAACTCCCCCTTGTAGACAAATCCCCTTCTGCGGATACACTTGTAATTGAGTTTCACGATTAGAAACATATCAGGAATAGAAAAAGAACAATCGTTTCTGCCTCCGTTTAATTAGGGACTAATAGATTTCCCCGCCTAACGTATCTACAGGGAATTTTTCTACCAACGCTGGATTACGCTGAGATTTGCTCCTTTTCAGGAGGGCGCTAATTAACACTCGGTGCCCAGAGGCACAAGAAAGGGGTGAGGGATGGAGCTTCGAATCCTCCCACACCCCCCAGTTCCAAGGTTTCTCCTGTAAAGGGTTAAAAAATTCTCGGCAAGATAGCTTAGCTCCTCCTAAGGCTTTAACCCTCTGCAGAGCCTGCCACCAGCCTGGGGTTGAGTGGGACCTGCCCATGCATCACAGTGACAAGCTCATGCCCACACAGCCTGGGCTGTCACACACTTCTGGTGTCACCTAAAGTGTGGCATGGTGTCTGGCACCCTTTGTCCAGGACAGTCCCAGAATAAAGAAGCTTTCAGTGCCCCATCCCCAAATTATCTCTTATCCCAGAATAAAAAAAAAAAAACAAACCAAAAACCACAAAACCAAAGCAAAACCAACCAACCAACCAAAAAAAACCCCACAACAACAAAAAAATGACAAAAAACCCCACAACCAACCAAAAAACAACAAAAAACAAACAAACCAAAAACCAAGGGAAAAGATCATTGCTGTGTCCCCTGGTCACCAGAAGCACTACAAACCCACTCTGCCTCAGTGGGGTCACAGATAGAGTCCAGGGTCCCCAGGGAATTGTTCAGAGCAGCTTCTTTCACCTGCTCCATGGGTGTGAGTGGGCAGAATTAGGCTTGGTCCTCTGCAGTAGCCTCTGCTCTGTATCCTCCACCAGGTCAGAGTCCCCAAATCCTTCTGGATGGGCTCTGAAGATATTCAGGATGTCTTGATAGAGCATCCACCTCCAGCTGGACAGCAGCCTGCCCTGCTCTGGTGTGATGGGCACCACTGAAGTAACCCCCACACTGGCTCTGTCTGTGAGAGCATCACACTCAAGAGGGGCAGTGACAGCTCCCCAAAATACTTCACCAAGCAGGTCCTGACCCCTCTGGAAAAATTCCCTGGCTTCCCTGGCACACCAGCACATCCTGCAGCAGCCACGCTGTGAGCTCACCTGCTGAACTGCTCTAGTTTCAAAATTATCCCCTTCTCCCTTGCATGGCACTATTTTTAACCCTAAGCCTGTTCACAGCCTGGCCTCAGTGACATCTGCGTCAGCACAAGTGTGAAGACGAGGAGCTATGGTTGGACTTCACTGAATTGAAGCTCTCCTGGGGGACTCTGTCATCTTGCTCAGGGTCTTTTCCAAAAAGTATCTGACTTGCTCTGGGATGGAGGTTCATGCATGGTCGATTTGCACCATGTTGCTCCCACCCTAGCTCCACAGCAAGAGGGTTTCCTACCAGAGATGTCTCAGTTTGGCCAGAGGATGAGTATGGAGAGGGGAGGTAGTAAGGAAATGCTCAGCAGTCCAGTCCCGGAAGCCCATCTCTGCCCCAGTGGTCCTGCCAGAGTGGAGGACAGTGGCTGCAGGATGAATGTCCTATGATTTATTTTCAAAATCTTTGATCAGCAGTTTATTGTAGGGCAGAGGAGATGCCTCCAGGTGCCCTCCCTGTACCTTGACTTCTCACCCTCCTTCCTGCCACCCTGATGCAACCTTTAGGCACCCACCCACCCTGCCCCAGCCCCACGCAGCTCTGCAGTGGGAAGGATCCTGCCATTCCCCACCACCCGAAGCCTTTCACCCTCCTCTCAGAGGCAACTCACCAGCCAGCAGCCTCCCCAAGTCCTCCAGAAGCTCCCCTAGATGTCCCCTGAAAGGTGCGGGACAGGATGGCCCCGAGATGCAGGGGTTTGGATGCTCCCCCCAGCTCCGGGGGGCCGAGGTGGGAGACCAGGCTGCAGCAGCAGCTCCGGGGGGAGGCGGGCGGGCGGAGGAAGGGCCCCCGCAGCCGTTTTCCAACAGCGGGAGTGGGTCGGTGCCATGGAAAACAAAAAGGCCCGGGGGACGGGGAGGGGAGGAGAAGCCCGACGAGGGCCGAGGGAATCGGCTGCCCCGTTTTCCCCCTGTTCCAGAGGAGCGAAGACCACCGGGCTCCATCCCCCCGTGAAGCTGACGGTGAAGGGGCAGGAGGGGCCGGGGAGGGGAGCGGGGAGACGGGGACCGACCGGGAGAGCCGAGGGGGGTGTGGGGGGAAGGAGGGAAGGAGGGAGGGCCGGGTGGTTATTCACGGCTCTGGTATGCGGTGTGCCGGCCCTGCTCACACCGCCCCCGGGCTGCCTCGGCCCGGGGCAGCGGGAGAGACGGCGGGAGAGGTAACTGGCCCCCCGGGGGATGCTGGAGTTGGGGGGGGGGGGGGGGGGGGGACAAGGGGGGAGGGAGCCGGGGTGGTGGGGTGGTTTGGGAGCTCAAGCGTCGTAGGACTTCCTCCCCGTCCCGGTGCTGCTTTGTGTGTGCCCCCACCCTCAGCTCGGCTCCCCCCTCGCATTCTTCATGGGGATATGCTTCTGCAAGCCATGTTGGGCTGGGATAGATATGGGGCACCCCAAAATTACCCCAGCCAGGGGCTTTAAACGTACGAGTCAAGGAGGAGCCACCCCCAGCACTGCTGGTATCTTACCCCTCCATCAGTCCCAGAGCCCTTTAGGGTCCAGCCCTGGGGTAGTCTCTCCCTGCAGGACAGGACCATTTGTATCGTTTTTTGCTTCCCCCCCGCTTCCCTCCCAAGTTGTTGTGCATGTCTTATTCTGCCTCTCCATTGCCAATAAAATGTCTCTCCCCTCCTGATCTAAATGACAGGGTTGGGGACTGGAAGGAGCAGCAAAACTTGCCGACAAGGCACAGACAAAGGGGTCTCGCTGCCAGCTCCTCGCAGAGCTGCAGTTAACCTCTTCCGTGGTGGGACACAGCTTCCAGACGCCAGGAACCAGTTCCCTTTACAAGGCAAGATGAAGGGGAGTAACGAGTTAGTTCCAAAATATTTCACTTTAAAGACTTCCAGCGGCCAGGGACCCCACACTCTCTTGCAGAGAAAGAAACAACAACAAAACCCACCAGAGAAGCCAGGCTTTTTCCATGACATGCTAAAATATGGAGATGGGGGTTTGGTTTGAGTTCTGAAAGCATGCTTAAAATCTCAGCGACTCAGGGTTTAGAAGAAGGCTGGTTGTGAAAGAGCTATGGTTGCTCTGTTTTGCCTAATTCCAGCCCCAGCAAGGTGAACTCTGAGCCCCCAGTTCCCATTTTTCATTCCAAAACCTGGAAAACAGCATCCCAGGGGCTGGTATTTTCGGGGGGGGGGGGGAAGAAAGGATTTGGGGGGAAGTACCCTGCTAATGTAGGTAGTCAAAGGCTCTGCTTTCGGTGAGGAAATGCCTTCTGCTGCTTCCTCTTAGTACTTGTCAAGACAAAGCAGATCCCTGGCTCGGCTAGTCCCGTTCATTCCCCTCCATCTCTGTTCCCAGGAGGAAGGATGAGGCCCCTGCTCTGCTGCCTGGGGCTGGCTGCACTCCTGGGGCCCTGCCTGGCCTGTCCCAGTGCCTGCTCCTGCTCTACCAAGAAGAATGGACGGCTATTGGCTGAGTGTGCCTACAAGGATCTCCAGGATGTACCCAAGGGGTTGTCCTCCAATGTGAGCATCCTCACCTTGTCAGCCAACAGGATCAGCTGGTTAGGGCAAGGCTCCTTTGCTGAGGTTCCTGAAGTGCAGTCACTGTGGCTGGGCTACAATCAGATTGGGGTGGTAGAACCAGGGGCTTTCTCCTTGTTGGTGTACCTGAAGAACCTGGACCTAAGCCACAACAAGATTGTGGATTTTCCCTGGCAGGACCTCCGTAACCTCAGTGGTCTGCAGATCCTGAAGATGAACAACAACCGCCTAGCTGGGCTGCCCTGGGATGCTTTCCGCTCCTTGAAGGACTTGCGCTCCCTCTGGCTCAATGACAATGAGCTGACCACCTTGGCTGAGGGCACCTTTGACAACCTGCCTTCCCTGTCCCAACTGCAGATCTTCAACAACCCCTTCAACTGCTCCTGCAAAGTCTTCTGGCTGAAGAAGTGGACTGAGAACACCTCTGTCTCCATCACCAAGGGGGGGTCTACCCTATGTGTGGCTCCCAGCAGGCTGAAGGGCAGGCCGGTGACAGACATACCTGAACACTACTGCGTTGCCCCTTCTGTGCAGCTCACCTACCTCTCCAACCTGGACAACACCGTCATGTATGATGGCCTCACCCTGACCCTGCACTGCAGCGTGGCGGGCAGCCCTCTGCCGGAGATCAGATGGAAGATCCAGACCTCTGGCCGCCGTGTTGAGATCAACGGGCCCAATGTGGCTCGGGATGGAAATGTCAAGCACAGCCAAGAGCGCTTCTTGGTCTTCAAGAATGGCACCATGGCCATCCCCAACTTCCGCAAGGAGGATGAAGGCATCTACACCTGCCTCGCTGTCAACGATGTGGGCATGAGGGATGTCTCAGTCAATGTGGCCTTGGCTGGGTCGAAGAATCCAGCTGAAGATCTGCTCCGAGATGACCCCCAAGCCAGCCACCTTGGGGGTCGGAGCTGCTACAAAGGGGATGAAACAGATCCCTCTGGTGCTGGAGAAAAGCTGGTGATCGTTTACCACATGCCAAGGGAATCAAAGAGCAGGGCTGGAGGATCAGTGCCCCAGGTCCATCTGGGGATCCTCCTGCTAGCTTTGGGCATCACGCTCTACTGTTGAAGGGCGGAGAAGAAATCAGTGCCTCGAGGGTTCCTCCTCTTTCTGTAGCATTTATCTTCACGTAGTGCCATGCCTTTGCTGAGCTTCTGGGAACTGTGGGTGGTCAGGAGTCAAAGGGGGCTGAGACTCAGGCCCAGGGCTGGTAGTTCAACCCCTCCTTAGATGAGGGGCTCTGTTAGTTGAGAGCTTCAAACAAGCTCAGGTGATGTAGAGCAGATCCTCACTGTGCTGCCACTTTCCAGGCACCCAAATCTGCCAACTCCTGACTTATTTCCCTCCTGAGACCAAAGTGTGGCTGCAGGATTAAAGTCCACCCTCAACAGGGTGACCATCACCCATCCCCAGAGCCCACCACCATGAGCCCTCCTCTACCTGCAGCAGCAAGCTGTGGCCAGGGGGTGGATCCCTCAAAGAGGATCCTAATAGGCGCAGTGGCACCTAAGATGACATCCTTGCTGTGACCAGCAACCACGCCCTTGGCCAGGTGCATCCTTCCTACCACCAACCTCATGTGAAGCAGCAGGAGCAGAAGGACCAACCTGAGAGTGGGAGAATAGCCTAGGCACATGGTCCCAGGTCATGTGGCTCTAGGGGACAGAGATGATGGTGCTTTATAAGCAGGTCAAGTATGATAGGACACATTGGGTGGGGCCACAGGCTTGGATCAGGACATTTTTGTAGAGCAGGAGAAGATTTTCCACAGGCTTCGTGCCTGCAGGAGCACAAAGAGCTCCTGCTGGCTGGGTGCTGGGAGCACTCGGGGTGCCTGCACCCTCCCTGCACATTGCAGGATGAGGCCCTGCCATCCTCAGTACCTCTTCCAGACATGATGCCGCTGATTTACCCATGCTCCCCCCCCCCCCCCCCCACCCCTTTCCCTCTCACCACTTGTCTAAAACACTCGGGTGGGCTGGACCCACCAAGCTGGCCTGCTCTGGCTCCAATCATGACCCCAGCAGGGAGGGACTGAGCCCAAAGAGACCAAGATCATTTCCCAGCACTCCTCTCTGATGTGAAATGGAGTGGGGACTGTATGACGGAGCAGGAGGAAGCAAGATTGGGAAAACCCAGACAACAGATTGAAGCTGAGCTGACCCGTAAGCCACAAACACACTCCTTAAGTGCTTTAGCATTCCCACACGGGACATATATATACATACCATATACCTGGTTGCCCCAGGGTGCTGGAGGACCCCTTGTCTTATGGTGGGGGGGATGCTGAGCATCTCCATCTCCCCCACCTCAAAGCATGGGGTGGGGGGGCAGCTTTTGTACCTTCTGCCAGTGCTCAGCTGCAGGAGCTGGATCCATCCAGATCCCTGCAGCCACCCTTGTCTTATAACCAAAAGCTGTATGGACAGCAATAAATGCCTTTTGGTTTTTAAACACCCTGGTGTGTGCAGTCTCTGTGCATCCTGAAATCCCTGTGACCCAACATCTGGGGTACCACAGCTTATCACCCATCCTCTCTGCTCAGGGAGCACTCCCAAAGTACTTCTTGTGCTGTAGCATCCTTCCAGCTCCCCACAAACCCTTACTGTGCTGTAGTATCCCTCCAAACCCTTCCTGTGCTGTAGCATCCCCCCAGCTCCCCCTGAACCCTTCCTTGTGCTGCAGCATCCCCCCAGCTCCCCCCAAGCCCTTCCTTGTGCTGCAGCACCTCCCCATGATGACCCTGGAGGGAGGATGTATTCATAGGGTACCCAAAAATCTCTCCCTGCCCTGTGTTGCTGCCTGCAGCAGACAGGGGAAGGCAGTGACACCAAACACAGATGAAAAGCAGCTGTCCCACAACTTCAAGCCTCCACATGAGCTCTCCAGCCCCACAATTCGGTGTCCATCCAGCTCACAGGGTAAGGAAAGGGGCAGCCAAGGAGCTGCCCTATGCCAACACTAGCTAGCTGGGTACGGCGCCGAGGTCTCTGCGGGGGTCCCAAGTCAGAAACAGCCAGCAGCTCCTCCCATGAATGGCCACCTTTGATGCCAGCAAGCAGGCACATATTTTTCCCATTACAGGCAGAAAGGATAGAAACCATCGTGGCCCCAAGGAGAGTTTTGGTTTTGTTTTGGAGGATACAACTTTTAACATCAATTTTGGGATGGGATGCGATCTTCCTTGCATGCCTAGGGGGGTACAGCAGCTTATTCCTGCAACCTCCCCTGGGAACAGAGATGTGTCTGAAAGTATCTGTTCACCTTGCAGAGCTGCTGCAGCTCCCCCCAGTTTTGCTGGCTGTTTTGTCACCAGAAAGGTGAATTCCTCCATGTTTCCAAGTTCACTCATAGCTTTTAGGACAAATTATTAGTGATATTAAGCATTGCTCATTCATAACAAACAGGGCAACTCCTGGGTTGGATGCTGCAGGTGACACTGCTCTTGGCCTCACCATCGTGACCCACCACAGCCATCAGCCGGCACAAGACTGGGATGTCACAACCCTCACCAGCTCTTCTCTGTCCTTCATGATTGTAAAGTCACAGAATGACCCAGACCTGAATTTCCATTCCCCACGTAGACAATTTTTCTGTTAAGGGCTGTTTTCAGACGGATCAGTTCCCTGAACCACCTCTCCAGGCCAGGGGTTGGGTGGAGAGGGCTGTGGATGTTCAGGGGCAGAGCTATCCCATGGCCATACTGATGTTGGAGGGTTTGAGGAAGAGGTGAGAAGCCACCATGAAGAAGAGCTCATTTCTCCCTCAGGGCACCCTACTTATGTCAAAAGAGGGAAAGGAAACAAGCAAATCAATGAAGCCACCTCTCATCTTCCTCCCAGGGCTGTCATCTCGCACCTCAGCCCCAGCCTACTGCCTGCCAAGACATCTCCAGGAAGCCTTGGGCAGGGCTGTGTAAACAGATGCTGAAATCTAGTTCCACCCATGGCCCAGAGCTGCCAAAAGATTTTAGTGATTGCCGAGAGGGCAGCGCCTCAGAGGCTGGAGATGGGTTGGGATGGGCTGCAAGGGAAAGGCGCAGGCTTTGCTTTAGGACATCCCTTCACCCCATCCATGCATCCACCAGCACTGCATTTCTGCCAGGCTCAGACAGTGAATCCCAGAGCTGGGAAAACTGCTGGAATTACGCCTTGGGCTCTGGCTGTCTTAAAAAGATGACTACTCAGATCTGCCTGTGGTGCCGCCGCTGTCACCCAGTTTGGTGACATTGTGCGTTGTGCCAGACAGTAATCAAATGTGATTAAAATGGTGCTGGTTTAATCATCTTTGATTAGTGGGCAGTGAATGTGATGGGGTTTTGAGCATCCAAGAGCAACGGGTGGCTGTTGGGGCAGCAGGTGAAGGCAGACACCACACACACACACCCCCCCCCACTCTGTGCTGGGGTAGAAAGGGAGGGGGATCAGGCTCCCAGATCCCACCCAGGGAGGTTGTGGGGAGATGCAAGGACACTCTAGGAAAATCCCAAAGCACAGGGCCCAGCCTCACTCACCCCCAAACCGTGCTGACAGTGCTGCAAGTACCCCAGCAAGAAGGCAAGGCATCCCTGAAAGCCTCTGAAGAGCAGGTCTGCTCACCTCCAGAGAGATCCCTGGAGTGGGATCAAATCCAATGGATTCTGCAGCCCTGTTCTTCACAGGATGGGCTGCAGAATCTCAAAGGCTTTAACAAGACTGCGGTATTTGGGATGGTGCTGAGATGAAAGAAAGCAGCCACCAATACAACTTACCAACAGCCCTGCCTGCAATGGTAGGCTTATGCCAGGCATCCTTCCAGCCAACAAAGGCAGGATTTTCAATGCATACATCATGGGAAGAGGTGATCCAGCAACACCTTGGACACCTACCTTTGGTGCTTTAGCCACAAAACGTCCTGTTTCAGTTCCCATCCTTCATGAGAACTGCAGTTTTGGGGCCAAAGGTTGGATGAGAAAGCAAATTGGTCAGTTTAGGGAGGGGGAACCACAGATTCAGTCCCATTATGCCCAGGTTAAGTAGATGTACCACAGGCCTCTGCTCAGCAAGGTCAGTCCCGAATGTCACCCAGAGATACAGTTACAAGGATATGTCCCTCATGCCCTGGTCTGCTTTATTTGGGAATGGCTAAAAAGACGAAGCACACCCTGAGTGTAGGAATGAGGTATGTGATTTATTAACCTTCCCCCACACAGCCCATCCAAGTGACGTGTAAAACTGCTTTCTGCAGATACAAGCTCAGCTTGTTCATAAGGTCACCAGCCCTGGGGAACTGCTGGCTTTAAACAAAACAGAGGGTGGTAGCAAGAGGCACCAAAGGGGATCAGAGCTACAGGGAGCATAAAACAAATGGCTCTGCAACCTCACAGCTCAGAGAAGGAGGGGATTTTAACCTTCACAAAACTGGGGGAAAAAAAATGTCCCAGAGTTAGTTATGGTGCCCGAGGGGAGCCAGGATCAGACCTGAAAGGGAGCAGATGGGGATGAGGTGGGCAGTGGGGACCTTCTCCGCAGGGAGACCATGCTGAGATGCGAGTAGTTTCTTGCGTTCAGTCTGAGGATCCCCCCCACACACACACACACACAAACACCACCTTCTCCCTCTTTCCACACTGCCCTGGTGTTGGGGACTTCCTTGTTGTGCCTTCCTTGCCACGTGTCTGAAAGGGAACTGTTGAGAACAGGTGGGCTCATTGCAGGAGTGACTCTTAAGATGTTTCTGAGATGCCTGAGCAGTTTAGCTTGGCTCATCAACACCTTTCTGTCTAGGTCAGGCCTGGAGATGACCCATTTGTCTTCACCTCTGCACCTTGGTAGTGGTTCAGCATGGACCTAGAGCTAAAAACCAGCCCCTGTCACCACTGGAGAGGGACCAGAGACTGGAGAGAGACAAGAGGTGCCCTAGATTCCTGCCTGTGCAGGAGAGTCAACAGGAGACAGGGGTGGGATGGGACAGGAGTGTGCATAGGAGACAGAGAGGTGGGGGGGGCTTCTCTGGAGGTCAAGGCTTCGGGGGACTGAGCTGGGTGCCATTGGCCGTGGGGTCGGAGAGGGCAGTTTTCCGGCAAGCTGTCAGTGAGGGGTTGTTGAGGAGTGTGTAGGCCAGCCACCAGCGGGCTCGGCTCTGCTTGAACCTGGCTTTGCTCAGCGGTGCCTTCTTAGGCTGCATCAGCTGGATACCTGAAAGGAAATGGGAGGGTACAGTGAATGATTTCAGCCCCAGCTCCCCCTCGTTGGGGCTGCCCAGATGCCACCTACACTCTGGGGCAAAAGCAGAGGAGCCCCATCCCACCCTTGCACAGGCAGAGGAATAGGAACAGCTCCTGGGATGGAGATGATCACCAAGCAGAGGTGGCATAAAAACAGAGGGCACCAGCCCCAAAAACCTCAATGGTCATTTTACCCCAAGGCACCACCTGCATCGCTAGAGGAGCGGCAAACCCACAGAGAAGACCCCAATGCCACCCCACAATAGTTGTGCATCCCCCTTTGGTGGGGGGAAGGTCTCACCTTCTTCCACATTGCTGGCCAGGAGCCCCGGTGGCCCCTCCGGCTTGGCTAGCTGGAGGAGCAGCAAGCAAAAAGCTTTCATCACTGGGTGGGATTGGCTGACCTCGATTTTCAGATAGTGGCAGTAAGTGTGGTAGCCTGAGGGAACACAGCCCACAGTAAATGTATGTGGTGGGGCCAGACTTCATGGTTCCCAACACCACCACCCACACCACCCCCACCATGCACCCCAGAGCAAAGGAGAAAGTTATTTTCTGGGCTCCAGCTCTGCCCTGCCAGAGCTGCTCTGCCTTTAGAGCTGGGGATGAGCTCTGCTTCCAATATCCCAGCAGAAAAAGTGGAGGAAGGGATGAGGTCACCTCCCTGCTGCCTTTAGAGCAGGAGACATCACAGGATCATTGAATTGTTTTGGTTGGAAGAGACTTTTAAGCTCATCAAGTGCCAGGCTTTTTAAGCTCAGCACTGCCAGGTCACCACTAAACCATATCCCTCAGCACCACATCTCCATGGCTTTTGAGGGTCCTCTGCCTGTGGGAATAGAGCTTGGTGACTGGTGAAGCCCAGAAGATCCCAGAAGGGAATCACCTGCCCTTGGGGATAGATTGAAAAGCAGGACTGAGCAAGCCTCAGGAGAAGCCACTTGCTCTAGTTGTCCCACTTGCACATTTCTAGATGCAAGTGGTTTGAAGCCACCCTCAATCCTGGCAGCACCAGGCGACACAGGAGCCACAGGCCACGTCCCCCAGAAGCTCAGTGGGGATAAGAGCCTCCCTGTTGACAGAGGTGCTGCAGAGGGCTCCCCTCTGTGCCCTACCTGGGTCAAAGCTCTCCACACCACGGTTCAGCAGGCTGATGTCCAGCTGGCAGAAGTGGACAGCATTATAAAGGCCAGAAATGACCATCCTCCACATTCCAGCCAGGACACCCACCAGGACATTGATGGGGAAGAGCAGGTAGGTGACTATGTAGAGAGCTCGCCTGTGGGTGGAGGAGGAGGAGAAGTAAGGAACACAAACGCCACGGGATGGGAAGCACAGCCCTTCCCTGCTAGAGAAACTTCCTGCCAAAATAAGCCTCCCACCCTTCCCTCCCTCCTCGACAGACATGTTCCTCATTTGAGGTGTCTCCATCCCATGGAGAGAAGCAAACACCCTTCCAGGCTCTCTGAGAGGAAGTGGCCTGGTGAACCATCAGGATTTCAAAGCTTGGCCTCCAGCACACATAGAGTCTCCATTTCTCCTTGAAGACTGAGAAACCAGCTAAAGCGTGAGTCTGGTGGTTTGGGATGGAGGACACCAACTCCTGTAGAGCCTACAAGAGCCTACAGCAGCCTCCCCGCATTGCTGGGCAAGTAATGGAGGTGGTAGAAGTGCCTTGTCTGGACAAAGCAGAACACTTTGATCCATCTGTCACCCCGGTGTTTGGTGTAAGGAGACAGCTGAGGCATTGACACTATGTGTGAGGGCCCACATCCATTGGCAGCGTCCAAACCAGTCCAGCAGATCCCAAGAGATCCTGTGAGGCTTGCAAATGGGGTGGTGGAGCAGGGCACAGACGTCACCAGCTTCACCCCACTGAATCAAGGCTGTAAATGGACCATGGCCATCTAAAGCACCTCAAGAAACCTCTCTGGAAGCATGAAGCCACTTAAATCCCTCAAAACTAGAGGCTTTCCCCCTTCATCTCACAGCACAAAGGACACCACGACATCAGAGGCATATGTAAACAAAACACAGTCCTGGAGTACTGGACCTCTGGAGGATCAGTGCTGCCTGGAAGGCCCCTCACCTCCCCATACCTGTTGGTGAGCTCCTTCCGGAGTGGATGCTGCTCCAGGAATTGGTAGTGAGCTGCCAAATTTTGTACAGTGACAGCAACAACCAGGGTCAACCAGAAGGGCCTGGGTGGGAGGAGAGAAGCAGGTTGGATACCAAGAAGGTCTCAAGCGTGAGCCCATCTCAAGCAGCAGAAACCTCCAGCAATACTGAAAAAGCCAAAGTATTCTCCTTGCCAGAGTACCCCAACACACACCATGGCCATGGCTATGGCACCTGCTTGGGCTCTTCTATCCCTCCCCAAGGGCTGCGAGCTCTCACCACATGTTCTGAAGGATTTTGAAGAGGGGTGCGTTTGTGCCAGACTGGAGCGGGATGACGAGGAGGAAGGTAAACCCCACTGTGCAGATGAAGAAAATTACTTGCTGGATGAGAAGACCTGAGAGAGAGACACGGGGAGAGAAACCATGGCAGGGGAGGATGGAGAAGTGATTCTCATTCCCGCAGAACCCGTTGCTGAGCACGTCTTTCATTTTAATCCCATAACAAGCCCACGAGATCTTTACCTGCCTCCCCTGCGCCAAACACAATGCTCCGCGCAGGATGTAATGACAAGTTCAGCCTTTCTTATCGCTTCCCACATTATCCCCACTGAGAAGAGGCAGCACTCGGGGCTGCAGCTCTGATGCCTCGTCATCAAAATCAGCCTGAGCTCTGATTTCTAATCATAAATCACACCAGGATCAGCAGCGGCTGCGGTTCCTTGTGACAGAGCTTGTGCTTCATGTCCTCTGCTTTGCATTAATAACTTGAAAACCGAGATTTTTAAGCAGGAGGGAAATTCACAGCAGGACAGGGAGATGCAGCCAGCTCTGCACCGAGCACTTTGGGAGACAAAGGAAAGTTGCTCCTCTCTGGCAAAGGGGTGCAAGGAGCTTCTGAGATGCTTCCCAGCTCCCGCCTTTACATTAATCTCTGCAGTCTGCCTGCAAAAATAGGCCCTCTTTCCTTAGGGGTGGTCACCAACAGACCCGGGGGTCCCTGGTGTCCTTCCATCACACACCCCTGGACCCTCAGCTTGACTCTCCTGTGTAGCCTCAGGGCACCGATATGGTTCGATGTCTTCCCAGAATCAGCTGCATGGGACAAAGAGGCCTTAAAATATCTCCAAACCATGGTGGGGTAAAGATTTCTATTCCCTTTGATATCCTCCATCCATCCATGGGATGGTCAGCCCTCCCAGTTGGGGACACCCACGCTGTGCTGGGGAAGATGCACAGCAAGGAGCACCTGGGATGTGAAGACTGGGGCCGAAGGAGGCAGACAGTCCTTTGCACGAGATGCTGCAACAGCTTCTCAAATCAAAATATTTGGGGTTGAGCCAAAACAAGTCATTGTTTCCCTCCCCTCCCTTTTCTCTTCCTGACCATTTGGTCCTGCAGAAGGACAGATCGTGTTTGGGAAAAGAGGAACAAAAGCCTCACAGTCCACCCCTTTGCAAAACAGGGCATGAAAGGGGAAAGAGATGCTTAAAGCTGGGGTAGGCTATGCAAAGTGGGGCTCCACCACCCATCTGTCCACTCCTGCCCCACAGCACTCCTTACCCAGGCAGGCAAAAGCTGTCTGGAAGGCAGCAAAGCTCATCCAGCAGACAACAGCTTGGCGGGATGGGCGGAGGATATGGGCTTTGTAGAAAACATCCAGCACAGCCCCTTGGTAGAGCGCCTTCAGGTTGTTCCTGGGGGGAGAAACCAGCTGCGTCCCAGCTCGGTGACAAGGGAAAGGCCAGAGCAGTGAGGACACTGTACCTGTGCATCACCAGCGTCCTCAGGAGCATGGCACAGGTCAGCAGGCAGCACAGCACCAGCGAGCAGATGTAGCAGACTGTGAAGGAGCAAGGGGGAGATGGCCAGGTCAGGGCTGCTGCCAGCCCCAGCAATGAGATTTTATTGTAAAACGTGTTTGAGTTAGGGGGTTTCATGGATGTACACCCCAGCAGGGCACCGTGCCTCAGTTCCCCTCCATACCCCCTTTGTGATACAGGCATCTCCATCTCCCAGAAGGGCAGGAGCTGGTGAAACAGTGAAAGGGAAGGCGAAAGCCAAGCAGCCAGGGGAAATACAAGAGTTAGGGTAGGTCAGCACTGGAAAAATCATTGAGCAAGCTGTGATGAGCAGGCAGTGTGATGGTGAGAGCCCAGGGAGATGCTCTTAGAAAAGAGGATGCTGCATGGGGGGAAAGCAAGAAGGGGGAAGGAGGTCTGGTGGGAGGGATGGAGGCATCAGGAAAACAAAAAGCCTCCTCCGAGGGCTTGGTAACTTCGGACAAGCCATATTAGTCTCCCACTGGGGTTGGTAGTACCCCAAGGTAATGGTGTGGAGGGAAGTGGGGCTCCCCTGGCCATCCCCGCCCCCCATCCAAGGCTTTCAATTACCCAGGGGCCCGGCAGCCATCTGCTTGACTCCAGCACACCTCAAACCCCCAGCCGAAGGGCAACATCTGCAGCGTGGTGCTGCTGGCTCTCCCTGCCTCCCCAGCCTGGCACGGGGTGGCTGCTCTGAGATGCCTGGCACAGCACCAGGCCGCCTTTTCCTGTCTACACAACTGTGGCAGCTGGTTTTTAAGTTCCCCTGGAAGCTGCCCCATCACCAACAGGTTTCCTGGACTGTGCTCTGAGTTAGAATTCTCTTCCGTAAATTCTGAAAGCTTACAAAAATCAGTGATGGATGCAAGACCTGTCTGAGAACCCACCTTCCAGCGACCACAGGTAGTACTTGACAGTGTTGAGCTCCTTCTCCATGTCACCTGGGACAGCTGGGTTCTCTGAGGGCACCAAGCCAAACTGGACCAACAACACCACGATGTCCTTTGTCATTCCAGCCCTCACGATCTGGATGGTGGGGATGACGGCTACCAGGAGCAGCAGGGCGACCTGCGAGGGAGCGGTGCCACGTGAGCCCTGGGTCACGGCATCCCATTGCTGAGCTGGCGCCTTAGCTTAAAGACTTAAGGCTGGCTGAGCTCTGGAAGCACATGGCTGGTTGCTGCAGCTCAGCTGAGGGATGGTAATACCTTGAGGCACGTTAATACCATCCCTGTAGTCAAAATTGTGGCGTGGCAATGACCTTTGGGCTTCACTGCCTCAAGAGGACCCAGACAGAAAGACAAGGAAGGGGCTCTGTTTGGTATTTAACCATGGGCATCACCTGGTAGACAGCGATCATGGCCATGGTTATGGACAGGACGAGCTTCAGTGGGATCCGGAAACCTGTAAGGCAGAATTGAAGGGATGTATTAGAGAGGAACTGGGATGTGGGATCACGAGGGAAGAGTGGAGCAGGCTGCAGGTCCACCCAGCCCCACAGCCAAAACAAGCACCCTGGGGGAAAACACTGGAACGGGGTGGACAAATACGAATTGGGATTTTCCCAGGGAAATCCCTCAATGGCTGTATAGCTGGGAACAATTTCTCTGTCCTTCAGCTGGATGGGTTGTCCTTCCTGTTGTTCCTCTTTTCCCACAAGCTCAAGAAACCTCATGCACCCACAGCATTGACTGCCAGCAGCCTGCTGTGTGAGAAGCCATGTCCCTTTTGGGGTGCCACCTTCCAGGACAGCCCCTGCTTCTTCCACAGGCAGAGGAGGGCAAGAAGCACTTCCCCATTCCTGAGCTAATAGGGATTTTATCCACTTCTTACAGATTTTATTCCCTTATTGTAGCCTTATCAAGCATCAGGCTGCAATATTAGCCCAACCCATGCTGGAATCTCGCTGCCTCAGCCCACCTATGCCCCCACGGGTGGGGGGAGGTCCAGTCCCCCCCCCAAACCACAACAGTTTGTGCAGATCCGAGGCGTCACACGTGTGGCGGGATGGCAGCTGCCGCGGCACAGATGCTTTGGAGAAGGAGCCAAGAAAGGCATTCGCTCTCCCCAGGGGAAGGAGAAAGCAGCTTGTTTGACGAGCTGCTGCTGCAGCCAAAGAGCGCAGGCCAAGCCTACCTTCCTCAGGAGCATAGATGTAGGAGTGTAAATAAGTCTGGACCCTTGAGAGGAGGCTCTCTTCTATCTTCGTGGAGCTGAAGGAGAGGGAAAAGCATGGCCCTCAGGAGCAGGGACCCTCTCTGCTCCTGCTGCAGGCAGCCAGGCAGGGCTGGCACAGGCAGAGCTATGGGAAGGTGTTGTTCTCACCTCCCCTTCTGAGGACGTTTGGACAGAACGGTCTTTAAGTACTTCTTGTAATAGCCTCGCCCTGTAACCTTAAGAGAAGCAGCAATAATTTGCCTGATTGGAGCATAGGGACACGCTCAGGCACTTGGGCAGGGAGATGTAACTCCATGCCTTTTGGGGGGGCTCTCAACAGAGCATCTACATCCCATCCAGCAGCCATATCCTTGGCTCTGCTCCCCCTGGCCACCCACCCATCACTAGCACCCTCCAGAGAGGATGCGGGTGATGAGCTCCCAGCACTTGTTTGGATAATGAATGTGTTGGAATGATGCTGGCACTGCAAAGGTAGAAATAAATCTGCCGCCTTTCCATCAACAAAGCAGCCCAGAAACGGGCACACCGGTAGGACAGCTGAAAACCTTCATTCCCATCAGCCAGCTCCCAGCAAGCGCCTGGGGGTCACTTCAGTCCACGCTTGGGCTGATGGGTTTTTGTGGGGGTTTTTTTGAAGTAGGTTTTTCCTCCTCTCTTCCCAACAAAGCCCTTGGCATTTCCCAAAGGTCTGGGGATTATCCAGCCTGCTGGCAAAACAAGACAACCCCAGTCCCAGCCTGAATGGGATGCATTGATGCCTTTAAGCCTCTTGTACTAAGGAGTTTATACCAAAGATGGATTTTTCACTCTCTCTTCAAATCTAGCAACATAAACAGATCCACAACCCGCGCCATCAGAAGGACAGAGAGGAAATAGCTCCTGTTGCCAGAGCAAAGTGGGGAATACATGTCCCGGGAGCACCCCCAGTTCTCCTGTCCCCAACCCCTAAGTTGCCCCATGGATCTTTATTACCTCCTTATCCCAGGTCTCTTCCTGTCCAGTGAAGCTCCTGATGAGCAGGGCTGGATACCAAAGGCTTAAGAGCACAAGGCAGAGGATGATGGGGATGTAAGAGAGCGTGGAGTAGTATCTGTATATCTGGGGAGAGGCAGAGATGTCACACCCCACCCCAGTTTGGGGGCCTAGTTCTGGGCAGGTGACACCTTAATGTCACTTCAAGGAGGTGATGAGAAAGCCACCTCCACCCCTGGGCCACATCAACCTCCCTGCTCCTTCCCCAGGCAGTGGGACACATACTTTTGGCGACTGGGGACAATCCACCTTCTGCCAGATGTGGACCACACAGTGGCACCAGGAGAGCAAGCAGCCCACGAGGTAGCTGAGCCTGTGCCGGACGGTGGCACAGGCAATCAAGGGGTAGTAGAAGGCAGGGTAGTAGAGCAAAGCCAGGATCTTCCAGTATTCTAGATGGGATGAAGGGAAGAGAGGAGGGAGAGCAAAACAGGCAAGAAGGCAGTGCTCTCAGTAGGGACCAGGGCGAACAAGCTGCTCAGGATGCCACCCAAAACAGCACACATCCTGTGTGGGGAGGAGTGTGGTGTTCATGGGTCAGTAGGTTGTCTGCCTTACCGCGGGTGCTCTGGGAGGAGTGGGTGATGAGCGGCAGAGGGTCCTTGTCCAAGACCAGCACGCACAGGGAGGAGAACAGGATGCCGAACACTGCAGACACCAGCCCTCGGTTGCCTTCTTCCTCCAGAAAGTTAGCTGGGCTGCAAGCCAGGGAAGGAGTGAGTCTTATACCACCTTATGGACACCCTGTCCCCACCACCCTCTACCCCAGTGCTGGTTTAGCCCATGCTGCACCCCAGAATCCCTCTACCCAATTGGCTGCAGGGTGACAGGGACCCTAGGGACGAGGGTGCAGGGCCAGGGTACCTGAGCAGTCCTGGGACACCATTCCAGCAGCTCCGGTGGAGACGCCTGCGTTTCACCAGCAGGGACAAGCCCATGAGCACAGCCAGCTGCCAGAAACCCAATGGAGGGAGCAATAAATACAAGGGGGAGGGTGTCTGGATGGGAGGCTTAGATATGCTGCTCTGTGATGAAAACCTCCACACGGACACCATCTCCACCCAACACCCTAAATCCAGCTACGGTTGAAGCAGGGAGAGGTGCTTCTCAACACGTTCTGCTCTAGACACCCGTGAGTCCCCTGTTAGAGCACCCCAGCTCAAACTGAAGAGCCCAGGCATGCTATCTGGGAGTAGATGGACATGACATGAGCTGGAGGACAGAAAATGGGGCGTTGAGGCAGACAACCCACCCTGTGGGACTTGGCAGGTACTTACAGAGACAGGTGCCATGCAGATGTGATATAGCCTGGGTGAAATGGTGGGGTCACAGTCTTCGATTACACTGGGAAACATGCTAAAAGAGGGGAAAAAACAAAACGTGGTTGCATTTAATTGCCAAAGGGCAAAGTAGAGATGCTGGAGTAATGCCTGCGTACGCGGCGATAGCAGAGATTTCAGCCTGATGCTGAGAAGGCAAACCTTGGTTACACAACAATAACCAGAGGTGAAGTCACACTCACGAGATGACTTTATGATCAAATGAGAGAGAGATAACACCCAGGAGCAGACCTGTGTTGATCCCTGCAGGGGATGGATGACCTCTGTGCATGTACAGGGATGACAAGATCAGGATGAAGCCTCCCTTGACCTCTTTCACACCCCATAGCCATCCTGGCTCTGCCTTTTCAAGGGATACAGCCTGCAAAACAGTGTTCTCCTTGCTGCCTAGTGCACTGCACAGCTGGGAGGCTGTTTCAACACCTTCCCCCTGGGAGAGGAACCAGCCCCAGAGCTGGGGGACAGTGTAAGTGATGGCTGTCCAGAGTGGGTGTGTGCAGACCTGCATCCCCTGGCCAGCCAAGGCCAGTGCCAGGCTTTGCTTTATTTATTTGTTCTCTGGCCTGTGACACCCCTTTAATCTCTCCCTCCTCTCCCCAAGGCCAGGCACAATCATGCCCAGCCACCTTCACCCAACGCTGGGCAGAAAATTCCTGTGCCAAGGAGTCAAACCCTCCAAGCCCTGTAATTCTCATGGGGGCAACCTCCTTAGCCCCATAACTCACACAAGAGGAATCCCACACAAGGGAAGGGTCTGACAGTGAAATTTGGATTCCTTGGGCATCATATATCGAAGGCTGTCACCAGCCTGCCAGGAAAGGCTTTATAGGACCAGATGCCATGAGCAAAACTCAGATTTCTGCCTCTTTTTTCCTCTGTCAGTAAACATTGGCTAGACCAGAAAATTCCTGCTGTCCAAAAATATCAAGGCTCTGAAAACCCAGGGCACCCACCCACAGGACTGAGACCACAGATATACCAAACTTTTATTTTTGGTATCACCAGGGCTCTAATATCTATAGCCAGACAGAGCATCCAGGAACCATCAGATGCTGCCTTAATCCCTTTACTGACAAAGGACACCCAGAAAATATCCCAAAGGTGTTTAGCAGAGGTGTGGGTCATGGAGGTGGGGCTTCACCTGGAGAAACTGAAGTTGGGCAAGGAGATTTCAAAGAATTTTCACAATGCAGAAGATTAAGGATAAGGAAGAACCTTTTGGGCTGGCCACCACTGAGATCTCCTCCTGCTTGCCCTTGGGATTAGGTATTAGGTAATAATGAGCAACATAAGATCCACCCAAGGAGTACTAAGTCAACAGAGGGACAATAGATGCTGATAGATGGGCATTAGGATGCCCAGCCTTATAGTACATCTTGGATAAATTGCCCCACTGCTCCATGTCTCAGTTCCCCCTCCCTATAACATTTAGCTGAGTGCCTTTCCCAGGGACAAGATAAGAGAGCATGAAGTGCTGGGTCCTTGCTGTGAGGTTGGGCCCTGAGGTCCCCACTAAACCATGTCCCTCAGCACCACATCTTCACAGCTCTGAAACTGCTCCAGGGATGGGGACTCCACCACTGCCCTGGGCAGCCTGGATCAAGCTTTGACAACCTTTGCAGGGAAGAAATTGTTCCTCATGTCCAACCTAAACGTCCCCTGGTGCAACTTGAGGACCATTTCTCTTCTCCTGGCGCTTTTTCCTTGGTAGAAGAGACCGACCCCAACTTGGCTCCAGGCTCCTTTCAGGGAGTTGTGGAGAGTGAGAAGGTCTCCCCTGAGCCTCCTTTTCTCCAGGCTGAACAACCCCAGGTCCCTCAGCTGCTCCTCATCAGACTTGTGCTCTAGACCCTTCCCCAGCTCCACTGCACTTCTCTGGACACGCCCCAACATCTTAATGTCCTTCTGGGAGTGAGACACCCAAAAAAGGTGTGAAAAACCTGTTCAGGGTCACTGTGCTATGCAGGCACCCAGCCAAGCATCCCAGTGCTTCCTCCCTACCAGTAGATTGGGGTGTGCTACAAACTCTCTTCACCCCTAACCAAAATCTGCACAGCTTTCAGAGAGCTTGGGGGGTGGGACAGAGGGGGTGGAATTAAGGCAGGGGACTGATTTGCAAGGCTGTGTAGTGACATACCTTCAAACCCAGAAGTGTGCAGCCAGAGGAGCCCTCTCTAGGCCAGCAAAGGCTCCAAGGGCTTCAGGGGGGTCAGGGAGGAAGGTTACCACCATACACTTGACCTTGCATTTTGGGGAAGGTTAAGCAAAAGGGAGTGTAATGGGTGCCCGCTGCAGGATTTGCTCCAGCTCTTGGCTGAATCACAGAATGTTAAGGCTTGGAAGTGACCTCAAAAGCTCATCTACTCCAACCCCCCTGCCAGAGAAGCACCACCTAGAGCAGGTCACATAGGAACACGTCCAGGAGGGTTTTAAACGTCTCCAGAGAAAGAGACTCCACAACCCCTCTGGGCAGCTTGTTCCAGAGCTCTGTCACCCCCATGGTGAAAAAGTTTTTCCTTGTTTCTGCAGAACCTCTTATGCTCCAACTTGCACCCATTGTCCCTTGTCCTATCACTGGGCATAACAGAGCAGAGCCTGGCTCCTTCCTCCTGACACTCACCCTTTGTGTATTTATAAACATTAATGAGGTGACCCTTCAGTCTCCTCTTCTCCAAATTAGAGAGACCCATCTCTCTCAGCCTTTCATCCTAAGGAAGATGCTCTACTCTCTTAATCATCTCTGTGGCTCTGCGCCGGACTCTTTCAAGCAGCTCCCTGTCCCAAAGAAGAACCCTGAAGAAATTATGCATTTTTAGGGAGCCAAACCAAGCCTTTTGAATCACCTCCCACTCACCCAGGAATGAACCTTGGCTCTGCAGCTCAGGGAACATTGCTCTACAGAAACGGGATAGAGCAGCCGGGCAGGAGGCTAGCAGCTGCCCAGGGTGACCCTAGCAGGGATGGAAAGGGACATGTGGCACCCACCAGCGAGGCTGGACACTTACTCATCCTGTGACACGGCCGGCTCCATGGTTTCATAGATGTACCAGTCAGAAAGGAGGTCGTCAGTGCCAGCAAAGCCGTTTTCCAGCAGAGCATCGTGCATCCCACCAGAGCTGTTGGCTGCCATGGCTACGTCCTTCCTACCTCCGTGGCCTGGAGAGAGATGGCAAGAGGCAGCCAGAGGCAGAAAGCGACCGAGATTTTTCAAGATGGGTCTTCCTGGGCTCTTCAAAATTCAGGGATGGAGGTGCTGAGCCGAGGGGCTTTATCTTCTCGGGTCACTACTGCAGCCGGAGAGGGACCAGGAGCTTTCAAAACCAAGCTGTGCTTCCAAGGATCAAGCTTTTATCTAGGCTTGAAGGGAGGTGGAAGGGACAAACCCCCCACCCCCCGCCAGACAACCCGAGTACTCAGGGCACACCTAATCATCCCCCGGCCTCTCCCTGTCCACCACGGGATGCTGATAGACTCAGAGCCTTTGTTTGGGTTGTTTAACAGCTTTCTACGCCAATGACTCAAAAACCAGTGCAAGGGTCAAGTTTTGGGCTCAGTGGCACAGACTTGCTGGCAAAGCGGGGATGAGATCTCACTGCAGCTGGGGAGCCCATGACCCATGTCCCCGATGTCCCTCTGTGCCACCAGATGCCTCGCACAGCACCCAGCCCCAGGAGGAAACCTCAGCCCCTCTCCCTTTGTAGCAATAAAAAGGAGGATGGATTTGATGCCGTGCCAGACCCAACAAGCTCTCGTTTCTCCTTCTGCCCATTATCTTTTGATGACTTTGGCCCAGACAGTCCCACACCCTCTGCTGCTGTCCCAGAGCTACATCACACAAGCTGCAACGTGCCTCATCCACCACTGTTATTGCAAAGCCAGTGCCCAAAGATGTCCCTGAATGCCAGGCAGCCTCCAAGCTCCAGGAACACATCACCCCACAGCTCAAGGACATCACTAAACCTCCCCAAAGCTGCTCAGTGACTCTGAGGGGTAGGGTAGGAGATGGCTGACTGAGCCAGCAGGTTTGCTCCAGGCTGCTGTTTGTACAGCTGGTGTTCACCAGAGACTGTGATGGATATAGCCTGTCAGCTTCAGAGAGATGCCCCCAGATCAGGGTTGTGGCCCTGCAGGTAGCCCCATCTCAGGACAGACAAGCAGCGCTCACCACCATGGCCATGCTGCTCCACGGCCTGATGCTCCACTGGCGGAAGCAGGTGAAGTGAGCCATGCCAGCCCTAGCATGGGGCAGCATCTTCTGTAGATGCTGTTTCCCCCACCAAGAAGCATTCAGATGAAGGACCAGCTCCAAAAGCCACTGTGGGATTGCCCATGCCCTCCCCATCTCCCCAGAGGGTCACCCAAAGAAGGGCAACCAGCAGAAAGCAAGATCTACTTATCCATGAGCCCAGCTAGGCTGCATTACTACACATGATCCACCTTTGAAGGAGCCAGTGAATGCCACCTTGACAATGCTCTGATTTGCAGCTGCTCAGGGACACGGCAGCCACAGACAAGCAGGAAGGAAAGGAGAGAAAGGCTCAGGGGGAGGCTTGGTGCACAGACATCAAGGATCCCCACTGGGCATGCCACAGCCTGAATCTGAAACATCATGAGACCAAGCTGACGAGCTGTCTGGTTGGTGTGTCAGCTCCCCTTCCTTGCTCTGAGTATCATGCACAACTGGACCCTGTCTCTAGCTAGGTATGGGACCAAAGTGAGTCAACACTGTCCCAGCACCAAATGATCAAGTCCTTCAGACCATCCTGCTTGTCTTCATGAGATGGATGCTGTCCCACTCCAAGGGAAAGTCTCTTGTGGTTCACCAGGCAGGGTGGCAAGATCTCAGGCATTGTTGTTGAATGGTCTGAAGAAATCAGGAGGTGCTTCAGAGCCTCCAACTGACCTGCTGGACACCATCAGACATGACTGAATGATGGTGTGACATGGGGACATCCAAGCCTGAACCACAATGGATCTCTTATTACCCTAGCCAGGAGAGCTGGGGCTGTGCTGGAGAGACCTCATTGAGGCTGGGCATTTCAGCTGGGCACAAGCATGCAATGAGGGTCTTCAGCCTCACCATTGAGTGTCTTCAGACTCACCCATGGCACAGAGAACAGTTAACCCACTTATTCCTGTGCAGGTTGAAAATCCCAGTGTCCTGGAAGAGAAGGAGGAGGAGAGGCAGGTGTGCCAAAACCTCAGCGGGATCAGCACCTCCAGCCAGGGCAAGGCCACTGCTTTCCACCGTGCTCTGCAGGTGCTGGCTCCTCCAGCCAGGGCTGAGCCAGGAGTTCTCTGTGCCCTGGGTTTCCCCGAAACTTGATCTCTTTGCTCCTCTGCATAACCTCAGCCGAAACAAGCTGGGCCTTTGATCACAGCAGCATTGCCTGAGATTGATGGGCTCAATAAAGCTCCTTCATATTCTTCATTTCCCACTATCCATCACTCCCTGGGGAGCTTTTGCATCCCACCACTATGAATTAAACTGGGGGGGGGGGGGTGGAGCAGGGAAGAGGGGAGCCATAAGGGAATTATCCCCCTTTCCCTCCTCCCATCAAGCCTAATGGTGATGCCTTGTGTACAGCTTTTAATAAAAATGATAAAGATCTCATTTCATGATTGTTCAGGGAGCCCTTGGGCCGGGGCCGGGGTGGGGAAGTGTTGTTTAAGCGAGATCTCGTCTAATTCAATTGCCATTCAGGAGCTGCGCTGGTGGCAGCTGGGAAAAGCAAGGTGGCACAGGGATGGCTTTGGAGGACATCAAAGGTAGGATGGCCTTCCCAAAGGTGGCTTCAGCAGCTTTGGCTGATGGTCAGAGAGGCAAAGCCTGGTCTCACATCAGCACAAGCCAAGCCAGCCAACTTCAGCCCCAAAGTTCAGCAAACTCAGTGTCCCAGGCCCAAAATGACAGGAGAGAAGTTGGTTTGCAGCCACCTGTGCTCAGCTATGAAGGGCAAGGGGACAATAGGTCCCGTCCCTTCCCTCTACTGGTGACTTTGGAGCCCTCCAAGCACCAAAGATACCCCAGGCAGCCCTTTGCTCAGAGCTTTTTCAAGACTTTGATCATCTTTCTGGAACAGCAAGTTCCCAAAACCAAAGTGCAGAGGAGCCCACACACCCCCTGAACCATCCAGCCAGAGCCTGGGACCTCCAGGAAGTCACTGCCCACCCTTTCCCCAGGGGCAGGCTCAGCCCCAGGGGATTGAGAACATCCAAGTCATTGCACTGGTGAGCTGATGCAGGAAACTAGTGGCTGGTGAACTCGCTACACCCCAGCCCATGGCTCAGGAAAGCCCCTGCCCAGGGCAGGGAAAGGTCTGGAGGAAGTTTTTCATCCTGCTCCGACAGCTTTTTCCTCTGTCCTCATCTGATTCAACCCATCCTCTCCCCAAAATCCCTCAAACCAGGACACCCTCAAACTCCACCACCCCAGGGAGAGCCAGGGAGCCTCTCCAGCTCTCCACAAGCACTTTCCTCTGCAGAGCTGGAGCCTGCAGATAATAAATCCACCGCAGAGACCACAAACACACTCACCAGAAAGCCAAAGCAACCCCTTTTGCATTTTAAAAAGCAAAGGCAGCTTAAACATTTCAGGAGGCTGTTTACAGTTATTTTTAGGCTCTTGCCCCAACACCTGCTACACACAAAGTGCCCCCCCCCCCCCCACCAAGCCAGGGGAAGGGTAGAAAAAATAACAAACGTCAGGAGTTTGCAGGATGTCACCAAAACCTGCTGAGAAAGTCACCCGCTGGCATGGAAAGCAGGTCCAGGGGAGTACAGGACAGAGCACCCCATAACCTCTGCTCTGCAATGCTGGGGGGTGGGGGGGAAGCAAGCATCTCCCAGGAAAAGCCCCCCCTCAGAATTGCTTCCCAGGAAGAGGGTGAAATCCCCGCTTAAAGGATTTTTGGGGGGAGCTCCCACACCCCTGGAGCAGGATTTGCCCCACCATAAGCAAACAGGCTGCAGATCGCAGCTTGCCTTTACAACTCGGAGCAATTAACTCCGGGGGGGGAGGTTGTTAAATCCGGCTTACCCCACCACACCAAGCTTGCAAGAAGCGACAACAAAAAGCCGGGGGGGGGGGGGGGGGGAAACCCCCCCAAAAAGGAGGAAAGAAGACCAAAAAAAAATCCAAAACCCCAGTTACCTTCGTCCAACAAAGGCACCCAGAGGCTTGGCTTGATAAGGATCTCGTGAGAAGCGTGGCCTTGCTAGGAAGGGTCTAAAGCATCCACTGTCAGGCGCTCGGCGTGGATGCGGCCATGCAAGCTCAAAGGCAAAGTTCAGAGCACCGGCGAGCGAGCGGAGGCTTGCGGTGGCTCCGGGAACTTTATCCCCTCCATCGCCAGGAGGCCTTGGCTGGGGGCCACCCTGGGGTTTAGAAAATTAAAAACAACCAACCCCGTGCTCCGCTCTCCTTTTGATTAAGCAGAGCTTTTCGGGCGAGGAGGCAGTTCGACCCAGCCCCCTTCTTCGCCAACTCACAGACGGTTCAGCTGAGTTTTAGCTGCTCCCTCCACCCCCAGCTCGCCGAGGTTTAGGGGGACTGAGATGCTCCGGGACACAAACATCCCTGCTTCCTTCTGGGGTGAACCAAAGGACCAGCTCCTTACGGGTGTAAATCAGCTAAACACAATCCTTTCCCCAAATCTTGCAGATTTCTTTGGGTTTTGCAGTGCAGCCTGGGAGGGGTAGAAGCAGGAAAGGAAAGTTTTTGGTTGGTGCAAGCTTGGGGACACCACTGTCACCAGAGCATCCTCCCCCGCAGCCCCTCGGAGATGGCCGATCCTGCCCAGGGCTCACTCAGCAAGTGCTCTAAGTGCAGACAGGACAGTGGGAGCAGTGGGAAACATCTAAGGTGCAAACTGGGGGATACTTTGCCCCAGGGATGGTTGCAGTGAGCTCACAGGAGAAGGCAGTTTTGCCACCCTGTCCTTCTCCAACTACTCCTCTCACCAGCTACACACAGTCCAGGAGAGAGCAGCTTACAAAAAAATATATATAATCTGGGCAAATACACACACAGTCCACATGTGACCGCAAGTGGAGCAAAGCAAAATTAATCAAGGTTGAAGATTTAGCTTAATTTTTAGCCAAAGCCTTGTGGTAATGCTGAACAAGATGACCTGGAGGGTTTGGGTGGTTTGGTTTTTTTTTTCCTTCCTTGGGATGGTTTAGCTGAGAAATGCTGTTGGTGGTGCTTCTGGGGAAAGGGCTGAAATTCAGACCCACAGATTTTTGCTTTCCCCTCACCCCTAGACAAAAATATTCCAATGATGTCCACCCTAGTCATAGCAAATGGTCATTATAAAGATACCTGGAAGGGTTTTACTGCTACCAAAACACCTCAAGGCACTTTAATGACTTACAAGAAAAGTTGTTATTTCAGAAGTTTGTCATTTTTGACTCAAAAATGGCTGTTGGAAACAAACCACATGCCTCAGATGTGTGCTTCCCACCTTCCCAAGGTCTCTGATATAGACCTTGCCCAAACCAGTCTGTAAAGAGTCCTGCAAGGAGTGGGTGAACCAGGAGCTCAGTGGGATCCCCAGATGCTGCTACTTGTGTTAAGTATGGAGATGGGGTGATTTTCCAGCTCCTCACACCTCTCCAAGTCCTGAGCAGCAGCTTCAGAGTGCAGAGACACCCCCCCCCCCCCCCAACATCCCAAGCCGCTCACTACACACCCTTGACCTCTACCTGAAATGAGGGAGTCAGGAAAAACCTTTTCCGCTTCTGGAGAAGTGTCCTCTCCTTGTAGATATTGATGTCCTGAGCCTGTTTTATCTTGTAATGCTGGTTAAGGTGCTGGAGCATTGAGATACAGGTACCACACAGCAGCCATGAGCAAATCACTGCCTCTCACTGTGTCCATGGGGACCCTTCCTGAAGGGAAAGGAGGAACAGAGCTAAGGACAACAGGAACCCACTTTTGGCCAAACCACTCAGCTCTTAGCAGTATCACACCTCTTCCCAGACCCAAGCCTCGAGCTCATTACACTGGCAGAGCTCCATTCAAAGGCCACTTTCCATTTTACAGAACAAAAAAATGCACAGGCTGCCGAAGTGGACCTCACACCATCCTATGAGTCAATCTCATTCCTAGTAGAGCCATGGAAACTAGTTTTGCGGGTGGGCAAAACTCAGCTCCAAGTGACACATGAACACAATGGAGGTGACACCTCCAGACCTGCTGCACATGCACCTCTGGTACAGCTAGGAAAACACTGCATGACTGAGCTGTGCCTTAGATTAGATTATGGGAAAATTAGTCTTTGATGATGCTGTCATTAGCAGTAGCTTCATAATGTGTTTGCACAAGGCCAGGAAGAAAATTAAGTGTGCTCGTTAAGGATGAAATAGCTCCTGTTTCCCCACAGCAGAGCCTGGCAAGGCTTTGAGACAGCAGAAACTTCCTGAAGCATTTGAGAGCTGAAGAGCACATTGTGATCCTCCACACAGGCACTGGTTTGATTATCAGGATTGCTCCTGCTGCTGCATGGTCCAGGTGTCCAAGAGGGGACTGGAGCCAGTCCCAGCTGCACATTAACACATCAGTGACATCTCCAGTTGAGACTGGCAGCCCAGCTTGCCACAATTTGTAGGTGAAGCAGCTCAGAGCAGTTACCTCAAGGCAAGACTTCAACCTATATTTTTCTTTCCCAAATAAGAAACAAGGAGGGATCAGGTGGTACAACTTCCCTGAAAGCATCAGAAAGGTGGGGGAGCCCAGGATTTATTTTTAGTAAGTCCATCCATGATCCATACATCCTGCCAGCTCTTGGAGGCCCTGATTTTGGTACAGGTCTTGACTGGATGCCTCACAGGTCCCTGGGCTGCTCCCATACTAAAAAAATAATATCTTATGCCCCAGGGTCTCAGATGTTGTTTTCTCTCCCAATCCACTCCCCTCCAAGGATAATCTTGTTGTTTCAAGCTTGTACCAGCGTGAAGAGACTGGAATGTGGGTTTTTATATGGAGCATGGAGCTGTCTTAGAGAAAGGCCATCTGTTAGCCCAGCTCCAGCTCACATTTCACTGGAAACATCCCGAAAGCTGTGGGAACAAGCAATTTTCAGCAGTGATGGAGCAATGAGATATGACAGGGCAGAGGGCTCCAGACAAGGACCAGACTGTGTCTTTCCAGCTCCTGCCCACCCCAGACCATCAACCCCCACAGTGTCGGTCCCAAAATATCCATGGTGGTACTAACCTCTTGATGCTCAGCTGGCTCAGCAGCAGGTTTAGCAGACAGGGAGCTAACCTCCAGTTGCACCAGTCAGAAACACACATTCCTGCATAGGAAAGAAGAACCCCTGTAATGCTGAGCTGGAGGAAACAGACCTGGACCAAAATCTCTTTTCAGCCAGCTTTGACTCAGGACATCAGCCCTGAAAGGCTCCTGACCCACATGCAGATATCTCACCAGCCCTAATTTCCCTTCTGCAGCCCAGCCATGACCCTCAGGACACCTCCAGCCCCTCACTGCAGCAATGAGAGCCCAGCTCTGGATCAATCCCTTGGTGTTCAAAGCCCAGCAAACTCCTGGGCAGGCTGTGAATGCCCATCTCCAAGCAGAACCACCATTTCAACCTGAGAGCACATGCATGTCTGTGTTGCATCACTCGGCATCACCCTGGATATCCTGCTTTGTTTGGAAGGCAGCCACTGCTTTGCATCTTGTTACCTGGTTTCCCAGCAAACAAACTGGAGTTCAAAGCCCCTATACCGGCCATTGCACAGGGACAGGAAAGCTCTCAGCATCTCCCTGCAACACTGAAGGGATTTCTTTTCCTTATTTTGCTGCCTTCAGAGAAGTGAAGCCAACACATGCCCACTGGCACCCCCAGGCACTTTTTTCACCAGAGGAGAAGGGAAGAGTGACAGCGGAGACAGCCTGGCTCAGAAGCTTGCCCCAGACTGCCAGAAGGGCACCTGGAAGGTCCCTGCTGTCAAAGAGGGTTCATCTCCATATCCCATTTCTGTTCCCATGATGGGCAGGGCAGCAGAGCCTTGCAACCCTCCAACCCTGCAGTGCTCCCGGCTGAAGGCTGAGGAGAAGACCCTGGATTTTGAGTTTGAGGTGGTTGGTGCCCAGTTTAATGAGCAGGGCTGCTATGCCCTGCAGCTCACCGTGGAGAACCCATTGCTGCAGGGCTCCGGCACTGGCATCCAGCTCCGCATCAACAGCGGGGAGGTCATCCGGAGCTGTTCTGGCACCACTGACACCATCGAGCAGAGAGACCTCAATGAGATCTACTCGTTCCAAAGGAGGAAATTCACCTTTACTCTGCCCAGAGGTAAGAGACTGGATGCCACAGGGATGGGCTGACAGGGGCGGTGACCCAGGAACATAGCTCTGCAGCAAGCACAACCTGTCACAGGCTTGCAGACCCCTGTCCCATGCTCTCACCTACCCCCCTGCAACAAAACCCTGAGATGGAGTCTAAGCTGTCAGAGCTTAGTGTGGTGGAGGGGGACATATCAAGCTGGAGAATGAGGCCAACATCACCAATGGTGCAAACACCCAAGATCTATATATATCTAGGCTGGATAACCCATTTGCTAGTGTTCACTGAGCAGAGCTAAGCAGGGCTGCTGATAGAGGAGCCCAGGAGATGCTCCTGGGACCACCAGCCTGCCTAAGGAACACTTCACTTTCCCACTGCTCCCAGCAGGTTTCTGCAAGAATGACAAGAACCATGATGTGCGGCTCCGCATCGAGGCCCTGCACTTCCCCAGAAGGGCAGAGGGGATGAGGAGGAGCAGGCAGGTGGGCAAAGCCTTCTTTGCCATCTACCCCCGCACCAACCAGCCCCGGATGAAACTCTCTGCTGGGAGGGATGAAGACTGGTACCGCTACAGCTCTGTGATGGCTCTGCTGCGGGTGGGCAGTGAGCAGCCAGCGATGCACTGCGGCCGACTGGCCTTCACCGCATGCCTGCATGAGCATCGGCCGCCCACCACACCGGCTTCAGCTCCACCACTCTCCTCCAGCACTCAGGAGGAGGACCAGCAAGCAGCAGGCACCGCCCCAGCATCCCCAGCCCTGGACATCCCTGTCCCCAAGCGCTTACTCTGGACCCCTGAATCTGCTTACCACTCGCTGCCCGCCGAGGGACATGCCTGCTCCTCTGAGGTAGGACAGCTTACAACTGGGAGTCAGAGATCCCGTGTGACAGCAAAACAGGAGCAGACCAACCTGCTTAGGGCAGGATTTGGCCCTAGGGTAGCTTGATGGCTCCACATAAGCACCAGCTGGAGTAAAAGCAAAAAGGGAGGTGTCTCAATGGCTTTCTGAGTGATATCTTTGATAAACAACACAGCCCTGCCTTGGTTTTCCCTCCTTCATTCCTCAGCACTGCAGGGTAGAAGCCTGGTGCTTGTCACCTCCACCTGACACCAAAGTTAGTGACTCTCTTTGGCCAGAACAGGCAAGTTCAAGAGGCAGGCAGGGGCTTGGCAAGACATCATCCATCCAAGCAAAGTCGGTAAAGGGGGCCCTGCAGTCAAACCATCCTCAGAGCTGTAGGAAAAGCTCCCTTCTGGGGTATTCATCTGGCTCTGCCCATCCCATCATGGCCCAGCACATTAACTATCCCCTACCAAACACAAAGCCTCCAGCTTGTCCCAGACCTCACCCACAACACTTGCAGCAGGACCAGAACCTCCAACCCACCTACTTACCCCACTCAAATCCCCCTTACGTTCCTGTCTGCCTCCAGAGAAACCCCTCCAACAGAAACCTCCACAGAGGATGAAGCTTCCCAGCATTACTCTACCCTGCTCTTCTCTGTCCTGCACTTTTAAGGGCTGGGAGCAGCTGGTCCCCACTGGGAGCAGCTGGGAGCTGGGCAGATGCTTCCTAAAAAGGATGGAAGGAGGGCTGGGCTGCTAAAAAGCTTATTAATAAGGTAATTTTTAAAGTGAGAATAGAATCATAGAATCATAAAGTGGTTTGGGTTGTCAGGAACCTTAAAAATCATCTAGTTCCAACCCCCTCTGCCATAAGCAGGGACACTTCCTACTAGACCAGATTGTGAAAGCACTGTCCAACCTGTCCTTGAACACATGCAGCGATTGGATTGTAACAGCATGTCACATCCACAACTTCCTTGTTCCAGTGTCTCACCACCCTCACAGTGAAAAACTTCTTCCTAATTTCTAATCTAAATCTCCCCTCTTCCAGTTTCAAACCATTATCCCTCATCCTGTCACTACAAGCTCTTATAAAAAGTCCCTCCCTAGCTTTTTTGTATCCCCCTTCATATACTGGAAGGACACAAAAAGGTCTTTTAGTTGTTTTTTTTCATTATTTCTTGCCAAAGTGTTGCCCTTGACTGGTGAGGTTCTAAGCCCAAGCGTTAGGATGGAGCTGGGATTCAGAGGTCTGTCTGGGATGTGGGAGGAGGTGATAGAGGGGACTGGGAAGGGGTTCTGGAGCCCCAAGCTGGGCTTTCAAAGCCCTTCTCTCACTCCCAGAGGCTGCAGGCCGACCTTGTGCTCAGCTCCTCCCCTGAGTTCTTGGGTGATTTGGCAGATGAGAATCCTTCATCCTCCTCCTCCTCATCCTTGGTGCCTGCCCCAAGGCGACCACTGAGCCGCAGCAGCTTCCACCTCTCCTCGCCAAGCTACAGCCCAGATCTGGCCTCCTTGCCAGCACAGGTGAGTGCAGCCAGTGGGAAAGACACCATCCTAAATTAATAACAAAATGCCGTTGCTCATCACAGCTTCCTGTTAGAGCTTTGCAGTGCTGGAGAGGAGATGAAGGGATGCAAGGGGATGTTGCTACCTCCATCCTGTACCCTTGGGTACCAGCCATCACATCCCCAGGCTGAGCATGGTGATGGTGGAATGAGACATAAAACTTTGCATTTCTAGTACCAAAAGGCAGCCCTGCAAGCTGGCTGTCCCCAGGCAGTGGATGGTGTCACCTAGAAGCTCTTAAAATGCTGACTATGGACATCTGGGGCTGACACACCTTAAATATTTCATCTTGCAGCTCAAATCTAGATCTCTAAAAACTGACAAAAAGCATAGGGCAGGGCTAATGTGGACCAAAAGGCTGCATTTCTCTTTCCTCTGTTGCATTAAAAGCTGTCTAAATAAAGGAACAAAAGACAACCCTTACCCCAGGGGCTCTGTTTCCTGCATCTCACTGCAAGAATAACACACCCATCAATGTCTATGCTGCCCTCAGAGGTGTCTCATCCATCTGTGAAAACATTGCTTGAGAAAGCTGGATTACAACACCCGAGATAAGACTGATCTCCTGAATTCTCCCTAGGCATCCTCTGGGCTCTCCTCACCTAACAGGGAGCCTTCCACTTCCTCCAGCTGGGCTAGTGGGAGAGTTGGAGATGGTAGGCTTGATGGCAAGGTCTTCTGCAGCCTCTGGGCCACTAGCAAATGCTGCTGGCTCAGGCACGAGGCTGGCAGCCTTGACTCAGGCCCTACCAGTTTAGAGCTTCTGCAGTGGAGAGGTGACAAAGGGTTCCCCATGTGGTGGCTGATGGCCGCACTGCAGTCACAGGGGTGTCCTCAGTGCTGGACATGGGCTTCGTGGTCCTGGTGACTATGTTGGTGTGTCCATAGAGTAAAAATTGGGTTGGCATCCCTCTCTCCCGCAGCACGCCCTGCACATGGGGAACCTGCTGGGCTGCAGGACGTGCATCATGCCTCGGCTCTTTCCCTTGCACAGGATCAATGTGTTGCTGATGGTTCTGAGACTCTTGGTCTGTGTATTTCACGGGAGTTACAGGCTGCTTGAGTCCTGCTGGGCTGCTCAGCCCTTCTCCAGGCAGGATGCTGAGCACTGCAAACCCTCAGGACCCTTCTTGCCCTTGGCCTCTCCATTTTTTCAATTTTTTCAGGGATGTGCTATCTGATCAGCCAAAAATTTACTGTCCAGGAACATTTATTAGTGAGGTCTTGATTGAGTTTGCTCAGCAAATGTCTTAGGTGGCAACTGTTTGGAGCTGCAGAAATTGATAGCAATCAGCTGGGGTGCGGAGCAGGATGCGGAGCCAGGCCAGGGGTGTAATGTGAGGCATTAGCAAATGCAATTCTGCTCCTGGGCCCCTGGAGGGAATGCGATAAATCACCTGCTGCTGATGTCACCCAGCAAGTATTTGCCAGGATGGGTTTTATTTAAAAATTAAAAGCTGAGAGGCAGGGGGGATGTTGGCTCCCTGCCCTCCTGGGAGGGCTGGAGTGATGGAAAACGTGTTGGAGGGTGGTTTGAGCTGTGCTGGGTTATGGGGAAGGGGGATGGA
Organism: Todiramphus chloris collaris; assembly: GCA_025345505.1. Taxonomy (NCBI): domain Eukaryota; kingdom Metazoa; phylum Chordata; class Aves; order Coraciiformes; family Alcedinidae; genus Todiramphus; species Todiramphus chloris. The sequence goes on from JANVCC010000034.1 coordinate 24,053,817, forward strand.
GCAGGTGGAGCTGGGAGAGAGTTTTAATCTCCAAAAGCACTCCTGGGATGCTGCAGCCCGGAGCAAGCTGAAGCTATGGGAGTTGCTTGAAAGTCTGGAGCTGGTTTGGCTCTTGGTGGTCCAAATCTGAGCATCTCAAAGCATCGCATGTTGATCCTGCAGTGCATGGTGAAGCAGAAACCCTAAACAGAATTCTGAGAGCCTAAATATCTTCCTATATTCAGGCAGGATTTGAGTGATCAATAGTTTGGGGAATCAGTAGTGCTGGAGCGTGGAAATAGGCAACTTAAGAGGGGTGAGGGGTCCCGTTGCAGGGCTGCTGCTTGGACTGGTGGCCTGAGAAATCTGCATGCCAGGATATCACATCCATCTGCTTTCCTTTCCCAAATGGCAACGGTGTGTGAGACCAGCTCCTTGACACTGCCTCCATGCCGAACATCTCATCTGCAGGACGGCGGGGGTGATGGATGGGCGCTGAGCTCCACCTGAAGGGCCAAGGCACAGGGATAATGATTTTTCTCATCTCACTGCAACCTGCAGATAATGTATTCCTAGGCACGAAGCGGGAGGCTCTGCTGGCTTTTCAAATGCCTCGTGCGTGTTGCAAAGCCAGACGGCTCCCTAATTGTCCCAGGACATGGGCACCAAGCAGATCGATAATGTGCCGTGGATAATCTCTCAGCTGCTGGGCTGGCTGAGGCTGAGCCTTGGAGCTGTCAGTCCTGGGGGTACACAGAATGACAGAATCCCAGCACAGTGCGGATTGGAAGGGACCTGTGGAGGTATCTGGTCCAACCCCCCTGCTCCATCAGGATCACCCAGAGCAAGGGGCCCAGGATCACATCATCCAGGAGGGTTTGGATTCTCTTGAGAGAAGGAGACTCCACAACCTCTCTGGGCAGCCTGGGCCAGGCTCTGGCACCCTCATAGAAAAGAAGTTTCTCCTCCTGTTCAGGTGGAACGTCTTGGGTTCCAGCTTATGCCTGTCACTCCTTGTTCTGTCACTGGGCACCACTGGCAAGAGTCTGGCCCCATCCTCTTGCCCCCCAGACACCCTTTAGCTATTGATCAGAATTGACCCAACCCCCTCTCAGGCTGTTCTCCTTCAGCTGAACATCCCAGGGCTCTTGGCCTTTCCTCGGCACAGAGATGCTCCAGGCCCCTCAGTACCTCTGTAGCCTCTGCTGGATTCCCTTCAGTAGTTCCCTGTCTCTCTTGAACTGGGAAGCCCAGAACTGGACACAATACTTCTACTTGTGGCCTCACTAGGGCAGAGTAAAGGGGGAGGAGAACCTCCCTTGACCTGCTGGCCACACTTTTCTGAATGAGCCCTCCCACAGCCTGGCAGGGATGGAGAAGAGGACACAGGGCTCACCAGGAACGGAGGGGAGGGGACTGGCTCGCTAGGACCCTTGGGGACATTACAACAGAGAACAGGGCTCAGTAAAGGCAATCAGCCCTCAGGTCAACACGGTCCCTTCCTCTGGGAACCACTCCCCTTTCACCTCCAGCAGGTCTGTGTGATGCTGGCAGGGTAGGGGAAGGAGACAGCTTTTGGAGATCTCCTTGGCAGTTGGACTTGGTTGCAAGCCCACAGAAGATGGTTTGTTTCCAGGCTCCCTGGACCAGCTGGCAGCGAGGCGCCTGTCCCAAAACAGCAATCTGTTGCTGTCAGGGTACAAGGAATCGCAGCCTTTCTGCAGCAAACAAATGGGTTTGCACACAGCTTGTGCTCCCGCTCATTCTCCCTTGTTTACCAGGCTGCAAGAGCGCAGGGGTATCAGGCAACTGGGTGCTTCCCATGGTAAGCCCAGCCCATCCAGGCCCTGTGACTTGTGGAGATTCCAAAAGTCTGAAAAATGGGGCCAAACCCACTCCTGGCTCCAAATACACCACGGTTTATCCCCACAGAGCTAAACAGCTTCCCTAGCAAAGCGTGTGCGGGTGCAAAATGACTTGGTGTAATTTCAGTCACAGGGATGAGCAAAAAAGTTCCCCAGGAATAAAGATGACCTTGATTTTTTCAAGCAGGGTACAGAAAATAAAGCAGAGATTCCTCAAGCACCAGGAACATTTCAGGCACAGGGACCAGGAGGAGTCTGAGCCACAGCTGGGCTCATTTTGGTCCCTTTTCCAGGGGGTTCAAGCTGGGGGTATCTCAGGGGTCTCTGAGTGATGATGGTGGATAAAAGCTCCTGTCCTCCCATCACCAGAGCAGCAAGGCTGGGGCAGAGGTCTCTGTTAGCAGATGATGGATGGCATGTGGCTCCCGTCTATCCTCGGGCCGGCTCATCCATCACTCATCCTGATGACAGCAGCCATCACAGGGATGGGAGGCAGGAGTACGGCCCTTCTGCCCGGCCTGCTTCCCTGACGGCAGGTTGAGGGGCTTGGAGCTGCCTTGACTCACTGAAAGCCCAATGAGGCTGAAAAAACAAACTTTGCTGGCAGGGCTCGCCCCGGGACATGGACAAGATGAATAATGTCGCTTCGGTGAGCAATTTGTAGGGCTTTGAAAAGCTGTCAGCCCAGGGAGGAGCGTGCCTTGATGGGTTCATCAGGGGCTTCACCTTCCTCCTGCTCTCAGCATCCCTTCGTCACCCCTGGATGCCAGGAGCCAAAGGGGACCTGAAGCAAATGGCTTTGGGATGCTGTTTACATAGCTCTGATTTACTGAAAGATGATTTTTTTTTTTCTGGGTATGAAAATGCATGTTTCTAGTGATGCATTGCAAGAAAATGATATCCTCTATCATAAGCAGTTGGACTCAATGATCTTAAAGGTCTTCTCCAACTTAAATAATTCTATGATTCTATAAAGCTGGGGAGCTGAGGCTGCCCAGCTTGGTCCCAAAGTCCTGTTCTCCACATGCTTCTGGAAACATGCTGTATGGAAACAGGCCAGTGCAGAGCAGCAATTCACATTTTCTTAGCTAAAATGGAGAAAAATCTTCTGAGATGGAGAAGACGGAGCCTCAAGAGGATTTACAAGCTGCTTCATGATTTGCTTGTCTGTAAAGCAAAAACTCTTTGGATGCTCAGAGGAAACACAGGTAGGAGAAGCAGCTGCAAGCTCTAATTCCTGCAATTTCAGTCATCATATCCCTTTAAGTGTCAAATAACTGCCTTGATGAGAAAAGCAAATGGGGTTAAAAAGAGAAAATTACTCCGCTTTAAGAGTGGTTCAGGAGGAGAAAATTGCAGCAGTGCCACTGATAAATATAGAAAGTGTAAAACTCTCCTAATGGAGCAGACGAGGCAGTGCTGGGCTGCTGGCCCATTTAATTATTTGACAGGTGAATTGGGAGTTTTCTACATAAATGGAAGGAAAATGAATTTGGCAATTTTTAGCCCAAAGGGATTCCCGACCGGCGGCAATGGGGCTCCCCAGGGAAATTGTCTCATAGTCAGCATCCCTGCATGTCCAAGAGGGAGAGCATCGTCCCCCCCGGTGCCCTGAAACCGCCCTGTGATCTCTAATGAGTTCCTGCAGGGTCCCCTCGAGGAAACAACTTGCTTAAAAATAATAATAAGAAGAATATATCAAGCTCAGCCCGAATCCAAGGAAAAAAAAAAAAAATCTGTCCTCTCTCCCTGTCCCTGATGCTGACTGGGAAATGGGAGCAGAGCAGCAGTCTCTGCCTGCAGCAATTGGTGTTACTGGAGCAGCAGGGAGGGTGAAATGATGAATAAAACAGTGTTTGCTTTCCTGCATTGCTTTTCTTCCTCTCCTTTTGTTTTGCTGGGGATCTACTATAGGGCTTGAACTGCTCCAGTGTTTTTCCTGGAGGGTGGTTTGAACCTGCTGCCTGAAGGTGTTGGGAAATACCCCTTGTAATACAATTGGTTTTGTTTCAAAAAAAAAAACCCCAGAGCTGGGGCTGCCTCAGGCCGTTGGTGGAACTGAAGTTCTCCAACCATCTGGCTGTTTATCTTTGGGCTGTGTTTTGAGCTGTGCTTGCCAGAGTCTAGAGCCTTTGCTGGGGGAAGGAAATGCCTTGCTAGCTCCTAGAAATGGAAACCATGTGCAGGTTGGCTCCTTTCATTTGGGAAGCTGGTGGCTAGTCCTTGCCTTGCACATCCACCTCTGTGTCATCCTAGAGGTCATTTTGCAAGGCCAAGGCAGATGCTAATTGTAGGTGTTATTACAGAGAGGCTGTTTCTTCCTCCCATCTCATGCCATGTAAACGCCAAGGAACCAGGGAGCCAAACCTCAATGGTGTCCAAGCAAAGAGAGAGAAAGCACCTGCAGTTGGACCCATCAGGATAACACCTTCCTGTTCTTCATCAGCAGACCGGGGATGTGCCCACAGGCCTGCCTTCCACCAAGGCAGGGGGACCATGGCAGCCACCGAAAGCACTTTGCTTTGGCGGGACAGCGTCTCCCTGCACTTCCATTCCTGCTTGAAGGACACGGTGCTGGGGAAGCCCATCGACGCAGCTCCCCTGGGTGGGAGCAAGGGTCGGAAGAAGAAGAGTGCTGATACTGGTTTAATCTTCCTTTTAACTGTAATTGTGTTTGGCCGGCTCCCCCGAGCTTGTTCCGGGAGATGCATTTTTCCCGGCTAGATAGCTCGCTTTGTTTTGCTCATTGGAGACAGGCCGGGGCCTGTGTCATGCCAGCTATGCATTAATAGGGCCTCAAATGAGATTTCACAGCCTCAAATCTGATTAGCACCGAGGTTCCGTTTGCTTTGGAGAGAGGGGCAGACAGACCAGGAGCCGTGATGCTTGGGGAGGGGGGTGTAAACCCCGATGGATGTGGGGTGTCACGTTGTACCCTAACACCCTCGGATAGTGGGGACTGACGCGGAGCCTGGTGACATGAGGATGGCAGGGCAGAGGGTACCCAGGATGCAACACATCTCTCACTCCCAGAAACCCACAAACTCAGGATGAATTTGGGCAGCGTGTTGGAGTAAGGCTGATCTGGGAGAAGCACCTGCATCTACCTTCCCATCGGCCACCAAGTCCTTGCTGCAAGGCCATACTTCACCCCATTTTGCTGCCTGATGACATGTAAAATCCCCTCCCCATCCTAGTTCCCCTGTGCCTGGAGGTATGTGCTCACTCACTGCTGCAATGGAGCCGATCTGCTGTTATCTGTCTGCTTGCTCCTGTTATCAGGAGATGCTCTGCAGAGTCCTGGTCTGCTCTTATATCCCAGACCCCTGAGGTACAGCCCTGAGAGGTGTCTGGATCTGCTAGGATGTCTCAAGGGACACATCCTCAGGCTGTCCTGGCTCTGGGGTGTCCTGGTCATGCTTCATCCCTACCTCACATTCAGCCCCTCCACAGCTCAGTGCTGGAGGTGTAACCTGTGGCCTGCTTGAGTAAAGCCAAGTGGCACTTTATTTCCCATCATCTCTGCTGCCAGGGGAGGGGAAGCAGCTTGATGGTGTTTAGCTGCTGTAAGGAGGCCTGAAAGGACCCTAGGGAGACATCATATAGGAAAACTCACACCAGCCTCAGTCCATCTTCACTCATGGAGCCTACTATTGTTTTATGAAGTCTCGGGAGGAGGATAAAGCTGCCACGTTCCCAACATCTGCTCATAAATTGTCAGGGGCAGGGAGGAGCTCAGGGCTGTGAATGCTCCCACAACAGAAGAGCAGTTCCCCTCTCCCATTGAAGCATTGCTCCTGGTTTTAGTCAGGGCTGGGGGGCTTGTGGGGCTCACTATGGAGGCCAGGGAGGGTCCTAGTCCTTCTGTGGTAGGGCAAGGACTGGTGTCTTCTCCTGCAGATCAGCGTGCATCGTCTTGAGGAGCGCTGGCAGGGCTGTGCTTGGGGTTGAGGACATGAATGCTGCAGGTGGAGACCCCTAAGCGCTCACCTCTGATCTTGTGCTGTCCAATGCATCAGAGAAATTGCAAACCAAGGAGCACCCTGCAAGCACTGACCTTCTACCAGGGGGAAAATGCAGCTGTGATCTCCAGCTGTGGACAAGGGCCAAGCCAGGACGAAGGAGCCCCCCCCAGTGTCATGCTTGGAGGTCCCTCCTGGCTCCCAGCCCAGGCTGTCCTCCCCGAACTAAATGCCGGGCTCTTGAGGCTATTTATGTCTTGTCAGCTCACAGCCAGAAGCAATTTAATCTTGGCTGAGCACTGCTGTAAAGGAGCTGCCCAGGCCTCGATGCTTCTTTCGAGATGATAAAGAGTTGATAGAAAAACAAATTACGATGATGGCAGCTCAGGCACTGTTAATCAACCTCCCCACAATGCTGCCGTGTGAATAATTAATAATCATCATTACAGAGGCTTTGAGGGCGGCTCGGGGTTAAGGTGCTGCGTGGGATCAGCGTGGAGGATTGCATGAGACGCTCAGGATGCTCTGCAGGAGTCTGTGATACTCCAAAGGACATCACAATGTTTTTAAACATGTGATGTCCCCAACTGAGACCCTTGAGAACATGGGAACTTTATTTTTTCTCTTCCTCTGCAAGCTACAGGTTGCAGACTCCTGAGTGAGAGAACCTGGCTTGGCAGGGATGGAGAAGTTTTCTTCCCATGGAGTACGAGAGCTGAAAACCAAGCGTGGGCTCTACATGAAACCACAGGCACCCTCCTTTTTGGAAGAAATCCTAAATTTCCTCCTGGCTTTGAATAGTAACTGGTTTTTTTTTCAGTAGTTAATCACAGGCTTGCTGAGGATTTCAGGTACTGGTTGCCTGCAAAGTCTGGCATTGTTCACACCTACTATTTTTAAAATGTTTTATTCTCCTGATGAGTTTTATTTCCCTTTACCGCTCATGGATTTTCTATTCACTATCATGCTGTAAGCAGTGCTAGCAGAAAAACCTACTTGATTTTTTAGGGAGATGTAAATATAAGTGGTGGATATGAAGATAAGAGTTAAGAAACCTACTACTGTTATCTGGAATGTGAAAGAAAATAGGGAAAACACAGAAAAATGTCCCAAAATAGTGATCTAGAGCTGTAAACAAAGGTGTGATGTGAGACACTGATCCAGCATCACAATGCAGGTCTTGGGCTCCATCAGTGAGCTTGGTGGTGTCTGTGCAATTGAAACCAAGGTTGTTTCCTGGCTCTGCCAGATGGAATTCCTCTGGATTGGTTTGGTTTTTTTTGGTGAGTATTTGGGGTGCAAGTACTCAATAGCACTCCAGAGCTGGAGCCTGAACAGGTGTTTTCTTAAAAGGAGAGTGGGGTCTCCAGGGAGAGCATCCCTGCCTGCCCAGCCTGCACATCCATGCATGCTTCCTGCCTGCAAATCCAGAACCCTGCCTCTTGGAAACCTCCAGCCAGCCTCGGTGATGCATCCTCAGTATTAAACCCCAGTCTGTGCTTTCTTCCTCCCTCCCCATCTCCATCCTGCAGTTTCTCCTCTTGATGATGCTGGGATGGGGCAAAATCATGCTATTTTTCTAAAAGATAGTCTTTATATTCTCATTTTCCTTCCTTTATTTCCCTTCCTCTCTGGAAAAGCCTTGGGAAGGTGTCAGGGCTTGCCATGCTGTGCTTTTGCGGGTGAAGGGAGAGCTGGGGTGCTCAGACAGGGTGCAGAGCAGCTCTGGATGCCAGCAGGGAAAGACGGTGCCTGAGGTCAAGAAACTCTCTAATTTACCCCCTCCATTAACGTTGCAGGATGGGGGGATAATTTCCACGGAGTTAGAGGGGACTGGGATCCATCTCACACCCCCCCCCCCCATCTGCTCTGCTGTTCAGGGAATCCTCCCTCAGTATGTGCTTCTGCTCCTTCAGTGCTGCTTTCTGGCTGTCACAGAAGCTAAGCTTGTCCCCAACCCCAAGCTCCAGCCAGCTTCTGAGCTGACAGCAAAAAAAAATAAGGGAGAGAAATTATCTGATTTAAATATTTTTCCAGGCTGTTGGTGGTCAGAGCACTCAGGTTTCCACGCCACAGCAATCCGCAGGTTTGAGCTTCTTATCCCTCACCATGGTGGGTCACCTTCTTGATTGCCAAACCCATCACCTCTGCATCCAGGCAGACTTGGGAGAGACAAGGGAGAGGCCTCAGTTTGAACCGGCCCCTCATTACAGAGTTTGGAGGCAAAGCCAATGTGTCGGAGGGGATTTGCAGGCAGTGGCTTTGAGAAGCCCGCTGGGCTGGAGCTCTTGCTTCAACCCCAGGAGGTCAGAAGAATGCACGAAGGGTTTGCTTTTCAGGGTTTGAAGCAGTGCAGGGTGGGTTTTAACCCCTTGTAGCCCCAGCAATATTAGATGCTGCCCAAGACAGTGGTACGGCAAGGATGCGGCTAGTGGGGGATGGTGCCGTCTCACACTTGCATGGGGTGTGATGGGTGCGGGGACGGTCCCCCCGCAAGTGAGAAGTGGCAGCTTGTGGCTCTGCTACTCCTTCTCACATCAGCTGGTGGGAATTAATGAGCTGGGGTGGGGGGAGCCACTGCTTTCTCCCCTTTTCCTCCCCCTGGACTGGGCTGAGATCCCAGTTCCTGTGGAGTCCGTATAAACTGGACAGATGCTTGGGCTGTGAGGAGGGGGAGCAAGGAGATGGCAGGAGCTGGGGGACTGTTGGCAGATCAGAGGGCTTTGGGGGAAGTGGAGGTGGTTTGGATGGTTAAACCCTTGTTTTGGTGACGTGGCCTGGGGGCTTTCATTGGACCATGGTATAGCTGGCCCCCATGGAACCATGCTGAGCGGCGACGCTTGGCTGGTTTCACCCCATGCCAATGCATATCTTCCCAAAGAGGATGGCACCTGCCGTGGGTCTGCTGTGCCATGGTGACATCCATGATACAGACCCACATCTGGGCACTGGGGACTAGGAAGAGGCAGCTCCCCAGCTTGTTCTCCCTCATCTGGGCTCTCAGCATTGAGCAAAGAGGTCTTGGGGACCAGTTTGGGTGATGGAAATGTGCTGGGAACGCCATCTCCCCAGCTTGTTCTCATCCATCCAGGCTTTCAGCATTACACAGGGGCTGTGGGGACAAGTTTGGGTGATGGGGATGTGCTGGGGACATGATCTCCCCTATCTGGGCTCTCAACAATGAGCTAGGGCTGTGGGCATGGGGTTGGGTGACAGGGATAAGCCTGCAGCTTTGCAAGACCAGACACCCGCTCCCCACCTTGACATCGCTCTTGCTTGGTCCCAGCAGGTATCCATGTCTCCCACAGTGACAGAGGAGCCCAGACATGCACCGGCAGCTGGCTGGGGACACGTGGCCAGCGTGGGGAAGGAAGCCATCACTGTGACCCTCCACAGTGCCAGCAACCTGCCAGCCACGCAGGAGGGACGGGTGCCATGGCCATACGTGGTTGTGTGAGTACCCAGCATCCAAAAAGGGGGACAACAGAGATTGTGAGCACACAGCAGAAGGGTTTAGGAGCTGTCACCCTGTTAATAAGACTTTACAAGCACCAGGGAGGAGGGAAGCCTCTTTAGCAGTGACACACAAGCATCACCTCTGTGATGAGCCAGGACTCCTCGCTGAGAGGAGGGAAGGAAGGGGCTGGGATGCTCTGGCTCACAGGGATGTCGGGAAGAAAGTGTTCCTAATATTGGAAGTATAAAATGATGTCAAAGAATCCACAGGGTAACGCTGCCTAGGTTTCGAGACGATATCACAAGAAATAAAAGAGCGTTTCAATAAATAAAACAGGATGCTTGGGTAAGGAGAACGTGGCTCCTTGTGCATTATGCATGTGTCAGGGGACTCAATTAGCCGGTCATGCTTTGGTCTGTGTTAAGAGGGAGGCCGCTCCACCTGACGCTGCCGCGGGGTGAGCCTGCAATCCCAAAGAGCCCTTCCGAAAGGCAGAGAGACTTCGGCATCACTTCCCTGGAAAGGGGGGGAGAAAGCAGATGTTGAGGCTTTGAAGCATCATCTGGCTGTGGAGTTTTGTTTCTCTGGGGCATGTCCCTGGGACAGTGCTGGGCAGGCTGGTACCCAAGTGGGTGCATCAATACCAGGGGACAGGGGAGCAGCAATGGGGGCTCATCCTCTGGGGACAATCAGCAGCCGGGACTGTGAAAGGCTGGAAATATCTCTGCATGCGTGTAGAGCAAACTGTTGCTTGCTGTGTGTTTTCTAATGTAGAAACCCTGAGCTCCGTTGGTGAAAGGGGTCTCCACAGTGCCTGGTGCCAGAGGCTCATGGACAGGAAGCATGTGGCTTTCCATCATGGGGGCATCATCTGTCAGGTTTTCAGGGCTGGGTGACAGGAGCTGTCTGGCACATGGGCTGGCAGCCCCCACTGCCACCCCTCTATCACCCTTTCCCCTCTTTCCCAGCCTCCCCATGCCAAGGACATGGTCTCCACCCCAACAGCCCAAGTAACTCCACCGCAGGACTTGTCTCTATTTCCATAAACCAATTATACCCAGATAATCTCAGGAGATTTAAACATCAATATCCTAAATGATAGCACGAGGATTGCGTGTGATTGTTGCATCTCTCTTTGCATTCTAGTGCTGCTCCATCACCACATTGCCATGGTAACGGGGGAGTGATGGAGGGGAGGGGAGGGTGGTATTAGGGATGCAGGACACATGAGGGGCCTTTTAGTAACCATAGTGAAGGAGCCAAGGCAGAAGGGAATCAGTTATTGTTTTTCAGGGCACTTGCTGAAGGAGAGTAGCATGTTGCAGTTAAAAGGTGGGTTTTTATGGATGGGAAGGAGGAGTGGGTGGTGGATGTGCTGGTAGGGACCCAGTGACAGCCATTCCCCCACCAAAGCGGCTGGATACCATCAGCAGAGCCAGCCTGAGCTTAAACTGCCAGCACCCAGAACATCACCCCGCAAAATCAGGAGTGATATGGAAAGAGGGGAGCAACACCCTGAAAATCCGAAAAACCTTGAGCATCAAGAGCGCTCAGCACAAACATCCCAAGGGGCTTTGGCTCATCCTTGCCCTGGAGAGGATGGTGCTTCTCCTTCAGGGATGCTCCAGGGACCTGGCAGTGTCTTGGTTCCGCTCCTCATCCTCGGAATGCGGAGAAAATCCCCTCTCCCTGCTTTCAGGAGCATCCATGGGATTTCTCGTCATCTTCCTTTCCCTCCCTCGTGCACACAGATAAATTGCTTCTGGACTGGTGTGATGCAGGGATGACCTTGGCGTGCCAGAGTGAGGTGTGTTTGCAATTAACAGCACAAAGTGCCTGGCTCCGGCTGGCTTCTCCTCTCTGTTGAGTACCATGGGCGGGTGAAAGCACCTCCTTGCTTCTTCCTTTCTGCTTTTCAGCACTGAGAAGAAGCTCAAGGTCGCTGCTGAATGAGCCATCTGCTCCCAGCCTGGGGGATGGGGGCTCCCATGCCCCCCTGTTTGCAAGTCTGGTCATGGTGTGGATGAAATGCTCCACCTGGGAAGGGGTTATAGGGTGTGTTTGGCTCTGCAGCATGCCCAAAAATAAACTGAGGAGCTCAGCTGATAACCCCAGAGCAGAGTCTTTGGGGGGTCCCCTCCTCGCCCCAGCACTCAGCCTAGGTTATGGTGGGATGAAGATGGACCATCCTAGAGTATCAGGAGTGATGAAAAAATGGTGTTTCTCAAAGGAGAGGGGAAATTCTAAATCTCCCTTTCTCATTCTGAATCTTTCCAGCAATTGCTGTTACACCTCTGACATCTATTTATTTACCCAACCTGCACCTGAGCCCCCCCAAAGCTCTGCACCAAGCCCCGCGCCTTCCCCAGGGCCAGGTCCTGCAACAGACACAGAAGCAGAGCCCAGGAGGTCGGTCCTGAGAACCGTGGCCATGCTGCATGGGATTTTTCTTCCCCGAAAAGTAACTGACCCTGTAGAGATAACAACTTACAATGTCAGATACATAAATATTTGTAGGGCTGGGCACAGCCCTTTCAAGCCCTTTGCTGAGCCCGGGTGTCACAGGCAGCGGGGTGGCTGCATGATGCTGTCCCCAAGCACCATAGCCGAGATGTTGATGTATAATTACTCCTTGGGGGCGGCCGTCTTGGTCTTTTATCTTTATCTTTTATCACAGCAGTGGGTGTCTGCTGCATCATCCTCGCACAGCAGAGTGAAACGTCTGCTCTGGAGCAGGCAGAAAGGGATGCAGAGCATCACAGGAGCATCTCTTGGTCCAGCTCAGCCATGTCTTGCCCCAAGACATGCAATCCAAGGTTGCTAGAGACCCCCATCTCCTGCCCTACCAGTGGGACTGGAGCTGGCTGGGGTTAGGAGGAGACATCAAACCATCTCCAGTCTCCACTGCTCCTGCTGTCCCCAGCCTGTTAATTTGGTTTTGAAGCACATCCCTATGTGTTGTAGTGTGGTGGGTTGTTTTTCTCCTCCCCCTCCCCACTTCACAGCTCTTTTTGAGTGCTCTCCTGGTCCTTAGGCAAGTCTATAATGAAGGGGGCCCAGAGCAGCCAGTTCTCACCCTCCTTCTCCTCCCGCACACCGTCCTCCCCCCCGCCCCCCCCAGGTCCAGGTCTGGCTTTATTTGGACTCCGAGCACGTTGTTGTTAGAGGAATCCCCCACAGAGCTCATTACTGGAGAGACAGTTTTCTTCCAGCCCCTCCATAATAGTGCCAGCCTGATGCTAATTCCCACCTGCCAGAGCTGGCCGGCTCAGCTCCAACCCTGAGAGATGTGGGTGGGCTTCTTGATGGGGAACGGGACATGTGAGAGCTGAGAAAGGAGCATGGGATGTGAATGCAGCATGGCTGAGGGTCCATTAGACCAGTCTCTTCAGCAATGAAAGGGGATGGATGTCTTGCAAGTGTAGAGAACCCTCCCAGCTGGCTGGGATGAACTTGCTCAGTCCCACTACTACCTGAAGCTCACTCTGCAGCTGGAAGGACCTTTATTATCTCCTTTCCCCCTGATTTGGGAACTTAACCCCCAGGGGGTGGCAAAGAGCCACCACCTGCTCTCAGATGCTCTGGTAACCTTTCCCTAAGAGCCTTGTTGGCTCTGCTCCAGCAAGAGCTTTCCTGGAGGAACCAGCACTGGACAGTTTATCATCTTAATATCCAGAGCAAACCATTGACAGGGCTGGGGCATCTTGGTCCCCTTGGCCTGACACCACATCACCATCCCCCTTTACTCTGTAGCTGAGGATGAAGAGGACTTGAGGTCACCATATCACCACCGTGGGACTCTGCCGCAGTCTTGGAACTCCCAAAATGACGCCAAGTGTCTCGCTGGGCAGTGGAGATGCTCTAAAAGATCTGCCAGCCCCCCTAATGGGGAGGGGAATTATTATCATCAACCAAGCTTGTGCATAGTTGGTGATCAATTGATAAAAGTGGGAGGAACAACCCCAAAATCAACCCTGATGGTGATGGCTCTGCAACAGTGCAGACGAAGAATTACCCACGGCCCATAGCTGCTAATGCCACTGTAATTATTGCTCAGCCTTGTTATGTGTGTGTTTAATGACGGCAGTCGTTAACATTCAATCTTCTCTCTCCTTTCCCAGCAGCCTTCTCCCTGTTCCTTCATCAATACAGCCACCTAATTAACCTCCGGGGTCTGAAATAGCCTTTCGGATAAAAGGCGCTGCAAACCTCATCACTGGGGGCTTGGCAGGATCTGGCAGCCGGGAGTAAACCAGCCCTGGACCCCCAGTGCGGCACCCCTGCAGCAGGGGCAGAGCTTTGTGAAGGATGGTGGGTGGGTGGGTGGGTGGGCTGGCCGTTGTTAGCTGCACCAAGTGGGGACAGTGCTCATGCCCATCCCAAGCTCCCTGCTGCCGTGTTCCTCCTCCTCACCCAGACTGCTTTTCCTCCTTTTTCATCCCAGTAAGACCAGCAGAGGGGATGAGCCAGAGGTGACTTGTGCATCCTCGGTGCCCACCCATGCACCCACCTGGGAGGAGGAGGTGACAGTGGAAATGGATGCTGAAGATACAAACTGGGCAGGTGAGAACACTGGAGGACCATGGGGTCAGGGATGCCAGGGACTGGGACATGGGTCTGACCTCATCAAAGGGTTAATTTGGGGATATTATGGAGACCATGGTCCCAAGGACCTGAGCAGCACCCCAGCAGAAAGTGGCCATGATGGGGACAAGCCCTGCATAGCTGTGGTGGCTTCATGGTAGGACTAGATGCTGCAGTGACGGTTCCAAGCTCCAGGCATCCTTCAAAACACCCCAAATCTTTCTCCACTGCCACCCTGACAGATGCATCACAATGCTGTTACTCACTGTGGAGGGCTGCTCATCCTGTAACTGTAATAAAACTCATGGCATTAAGGGCTGGAATTTGATTATAATCAGCCCGTTACAAAACCAACCATGGGAGCCAATCTTGACATCATGCCTAATCCCATCAGGCCCCGACCTCAATGAAATTGAGGAGCTGTTGATGTACTTTGCCCTGTGTGGTACCAGAAGAGGTGCAGAGAGACCCATTGGGACCTCCGCCCTGCTCATCCAACTCCCAGCATCTCCCAGATACAGAGATATTAATCTCCCAGATGTTCAGACCAGAGCTGTTGTTTCCAGGTGCAGCTCTCACCTTTTCTTGTTCAGAAATATAGATTCCATCCATTCCTGACATTCTGCGAATCTGTGATTTTTTGCTCATCACTGGGGCTGCCGAGCAGGATGTGTTGTTGGTGACAACAGCAGAAAAGCCACTTGTCTCTTGCTCGACCCTGCAATGTTTTCCCTGGTTCTCTTTCCACAAGGGGTTGGGAGAAAAAGGAAATCTCCATAGAAATTGAGTGTTTTCTGAAAAGCAGGAGCTCGGGAAAGCATGGCCCATGCACTGGCCTGGCCCATCATCTTCATTCTAGGGACAAGCGCAACCTGTGGCATCACCAGGCTGGCCAAGCAAGAGTTAAGGCGGGTGCCTCGGCACAGTCATTAAGCTGGGGGAAGGGAAGCCCAAGTCTTGATGGCAGCATAAAGAGAGGGCGGTTTTCCCTTCCATCAGCTTTTTTTTTTTTTTGATAAAAGGCTCCTGCTCGTGCTTGTCAACTAAATTGCAGCTTTACTTTGAATTAAGGAAAGAGCTGGGGGGGTGCTGGCACCCGTGGGGGTGATGCTGCCATGCTGGGGGACAGACTGGGACTGTGGTGACAAGTGTCTGCAAAACCCACCCGTGACCTCGGGACAGGGAGGACTCAGGGCAGGATTGCTCATAGCTCAGCAGCTGAGTGAAGTGGGCTGGAGCCAGGAAGGTGGATTAGATGGATCAGTGGGAAATCCTGGCTTCTTAAATGGGAATCTGAGCTGCATTGGTGGTGGTAGATCACAGGCTTTGCTTTCTTGGGGATACCTGGGATGTGCTCTCAATCGCTCCTTGGGATGCACATGTGTGTGCACATAAGCCCAGAATGGTTAAATTCTGCCCCTGTCCACCCCACCATGACCTGCGAGGTGAAGGGGATGCTGAAAATGAATCAATCCTCTCATCACTCCCATCTCTTCTTCACCCAGACCTTTCCCCAAACCTCTCCCCTTCCCCAAACCCTGTGGCCAGCCCCACTGATCCTGACAGCTGACCCTCTCCCTTCAAGCTCTGACTCTCACTGTGGCAGACAAATCCACCAAGGAGGTGCTGGGGACCTTCCAGCTGCCAGTGAGGCATCTTCAGCCCTTCCAGCCCTACCACTGCAGGCTGGTGCTGGTAGGTACGGCTCCTACCCCTCCTTCCTGCTGCTTATTCCTGCTTATAACTCTGTTTTTCATCCCAGCTGTAGTTGGGGGTTGAGGTTGAAGGGACCCTTGTGTAATGGCATAATCCTGGTGGGAAACGTGAATTTGGCAGGTTGGGGAAGGTGCTCAAAGAGGCTTGTGAGCAAAGAGCTGCCTGGGTTTCCTGTGAGGTGGGAACAAGGCAGGCGTTGTGCTGGGCTTTTTAAATCTCCAGTGGGAAAATCGGCAAGGAAAAGTGATGGGATCACAAGCTGTGAATTCCTTTTGCCCTCAGCATCCTGGGGAAGAAGCTACAGGGCCAGGCCATATGTCATAGTGTTTGTTAAACAGCAGCCACTGTGCATTAATTAATGCAGGAGGGTACTTGGCCTCAGAGAGAAGGCACTTTGCGAGCCCCTCAGTGAGGATTTCTCCATCCTAACACAGTAACAGTCCTGGGGACCCGGCTGATGGCTCCCTGTACAGCTGGGACCTGGCAAACTCACTTCATGCTTCCCCCAAATCATCCTCCCCTATGCTCTGGCTGCCTGAAATGTATTTCCACTTCCCTGCACAGAGCTTGTGAGCAATTAAATATTTAAATGCAGAAGGATCTGTTATATTGATCTTTTCCGGGAAGGCTCTGAGCATCAGTGAGCTTTAATTATCAGCTGGTGCTTTATTGTCAGTGATGGGCCACCTGTGAGCCCAGCACCAACATTCAGTGGCCTTGAACCTTTGCTCTCCTCTACAAACAGCCGAGGACACAGGACCCTGCAGGGATGGTCCTGCACGTCACCATCATCCGCAAAAGGAGCTTCATCCCTCGCTGTGATGGATTGAGCTACTTAGCCTTGGAGGTGAGAAGTGGCCCTGGAGACAGGGGAGGGGTTGCAGGGTCTGTGATGGACCAGAGCATCTTGACTCACGAAGGAGTTGTCTCCTGCTGCATATTGTCTCCTGCTCCAGTGGCTGTTGATGCTGATTTAGGGGAGTTTCCCCACACACATATTTGCTGATCCCTCACCATGAAACCCCCCACCTTCCAGGTGCTGCTACAGGGGCTGTCAGCACCCCTGGCTAACTCCCCTGGAGCCCTTGTTGCCGTGGCAAGAGTCATAACCAATGTTCAGGAGTACAAGTGAGTGATGGCCACAACGGGCTGCTGATCTTTGGTGCCATCACCCCCTCCCACAGAGCTTGGCTTGCTGGGAGCAGATGTGGCCCAACACGTGCTGACTCTTCTCCCTTTCCATTGCTCCTCAGGCTCTGCATGGAGAAGCACCCCACCTCCTGTCCAGGCATCAACCCCACCACCATCCCATTCCCAGATCCTCCAGCAGCAGCCTTCAGCATTGCTCGAGCTGCCAACTACGGCTGCCCACAGGTACGAGGCCGAGCACATGCATAAGGATAGAATTATGAAATCATTCAGGTTGGAAAAGACCTTTAAGATCATCAAGTCCAACTTGTAACCCAAGTCCACCACTAAACCATGTCTGTCAGCACCACATCTACACATCTTCTAAATCCCTTCAGGGATGGGGTCTCCACCACTACTGTGGGTAACATCCATCCCACTTGGGTACCAATGAGCATCCTTCCTTCAGCAAGGGAGCTGAGCACCCCATGCAGGGAAAAGCTTTAGGGGCAAAGTGATGTTTTGAGCATCAAAGACACAGTCCCCATGTTGCAGAACCCTCCAGGCAGCTCCTCATTTGTGCATTTGTCCTTCATTTTTTTCCCTTTCTCTGCTTCCGCCTCCACCTTGAGTGTCGCCTCTCAAAGGCAGAGACCTTCTCCTCCCCGGGCCTCAAGTACCACCAGGAGAGCTAGAGACGTACATCTTCAAAATAGCTGTTGCCAAGGAAACATATGCTTTCGGCACGCGGCATCATCATCGGGCGAGCGGGAGGAGGGCCCTGCTTTTGTTCCTGAGCCCTGCCAAAAATTGGCTGGGAGGGAGAAGCGAAGGACTAGAGGGATGCTGGGGCAGGGAGGAGGTGTATGGAGCAACTGGGCCAGAAGCCAGCGTGAAGTTGCTGCCCCTCAAAACCAGAGCTGCTCCATCCCTCTGCCTCTGAAAAGTGCCAGCCGAAAGCATGGCGAGGGCAGATGTCCAGCCATCCTGAGAAGAGGGATCCAGCTGGTCCTGAGCACCGGCAGAGCACACGTTTCTCCCTCTCAGTCCTTCTCCCCCATCCCCGTGCATTGAATTTTGATTGGCGCAGAGCAAAACGCCCTGGATCAACACATTTGGGGAGCCCATAAATAAAAGATTCCTTAGAGGAGGCTGGCCAGATGCCAAGTCACCCACGAGGTGGTGAATTATCATCAAAAGCGCTAGCGTGTTTCATTCATTGCAATAATTGTTGGTTTATTGACCCCCCCGCCTCCTTGGGTTGTTCTCTTCAGGTGAGAGGTGGAGGGAGGACTGAGGAACCTCTCCTTTGGGTCTGCACACGTTTTTGGATTGGCAACCCCAGTCCTACCATGGCTTTTGGGGCTCAGGATGCTCATGCTGGCTCTGGAGCAAATATTAGGAAAGAAATCCCTGTGTTCTTGCCCTTGTGTTATCTCCACTCTCTCCTTCCATCTCCTTGCTTCAGAATGCAGTTTCCCAGCCAGAGCAGGGATATTTCTCTCCTCTAAATGCAGCCAAAATGCATGTTTCCTTTGGATTTATAGGGATAAATACACACACAAAGCCCCGGGAAGCTGCAGTAGCCAGGAGCTGGGCGAGCCCAAGCCAAGCCCAGAGCCCCAGACCAGGCAGCAATGCCAGCACGGAGCCGTGGGAGCCCAATGCGGGAGGATGAGTGATTAAAACATGGCCATCTGGCCTGCATGCTTGCTGCTGCCTCCTCCTCCTCCTCCTCTTCCTCCTCCTCCCCACCGCACTCACACGGGTCTGTATCTACGTGTCGCTCAGGATGCTCTCCCCAGGGATGCACAGATAGGTTGCCCTGAGGAGCTGTGCAACCCTCATCTGCTCTCACCCCCACCCCGCCCCATCTCCTGCCTCAGTTTCCCCACCTGTAGAGTGTGTTTCCTTCCTGGGGATGATGAACTCCTGGGAGGAGGAGGAGGAAGAGGAGGAAGCATTGCTGCTCCAGTTCCAGAGGTTAATGGCTTCCCCAAGTGAGCTCCTGGGCAAGGTAATCAGATTTGCTAATTCTGCCAGCCCAGACTGCCCTCTCTCCTGTTGGCTCCCATCAGTGTCTGCAGACAACAGTGCTTGGGTTCACCTTCAGCAGGGCACCCCTCTTACTTCCGAGGTTTTTGGTTTTCTGGGTGGTTAACCCTTCCCTGCCTGGTCAGGGCTCCTGGAGACCTGGGGAAACCTGGACTTCTTGGCCAAGAGCTAGCTGAGACTTGCACAGAATTGCCTGCAAGAATGTTGTGTGCTTTCCTTGGGCCAATAGCCCCTTTCTCACACAAACGGATGGGTTTGGACACTCCAGTGGCAATGGCAAATCCATAAGGTGGATGGACACCAGTCTGTACCTCCTACAGAAATCATCTGTCCTCCCAGCATCAAGCTCAAAAGGAGGTTTATCTTTAAGGGGACCAACATAGCAAAGGCTTGAGCCTTATCTGGAGCTTCTTGCTCTCTTTTGGGGTCTGCACCTTCCAGACAGGCAGCCCAGGAGATGGTCCCATCCCTTGGGAAGGCAGGAGAGATTCTGTGGACTTGGCCACCTCTACCTCTGCTCCTGCTAATCATGTCACCTTTGAACTAGCCTTTGAAAAATTAATTGGGGTAGTCAAAGAGGATGAAGGTGTCTCCCACCATCCCAATCCTCCTCCTCCTCTTCCTCTTTCTCCTACTCGTCCTCCCACCCCCTTTGTTGTGTTTCTCCAGGTGGCCCTTGGCAGAGGTGGTTGTTGTGCCAAGACGTCTGCCCAAATCAGTGCATCGGCTCTGACGCCCTGGCGCAGAGCATCCATCTGTCCCGCCGAGCCAGTGGGAAACAGACTGGCCCCGGCAAACATTCCTGTCTGTCCCTCCAGCCCCCCAAATCAGGCAGGGGGGAAATCAGGCATGTCATCTCCCATCCATCCCTGTCCTGGTGAGAGGAACCATGTGGGCTCAGGACCTCTGACAGTTGGGGTCAAATTAACAATATGCTCCTGCATTTGACTTTGCCCTTCCCTGCTGAGTCTAAAATGGAACCATCTCGCAGCATCTTGTACAGGTTGATGCCAGGAAAAATAACCAGAGGCAGCACTCAGTCGTTTTTAGGAAATTTTCCCCCCCAAACTGGGTTTTCTGAAGATGCTGAAACAGCCCCATAGGCTGTGATGCAGGCTGGGTAAGAAGAGAGGGTGAAGTGTGCTGAGCCCAAGAGGAGAAGATGAAGGATGCTGAGCCCAATCCAGCTGCTGGGAGCTGCCCTAGTTCCTGAGAATTTACAGGCACAAACTGGGGTCCCTGCAGTCAAAGAGCGCTGCATCCCAGTTAAAAATCCCAGTTGATGCCAGGGACGCCCTGACAATTTCCCATCTGAGAAAACCAGACTGGTGCTGAGCCAGCACCACCAGAGCTGCTGGATGCAGACCATTATGAAGGTGTTTTGGGGCTCTAGAGCTTCCCAGCCCCACGCTCCACCTTGCTACCAGCCCCCAGAGCTGGGTAATGCACTGCCGTGGGTCTCTGAGGTGTGTAATGCCCATTAACATCCCGAAACGTGAGCAGAGGGAGACACCCCCCACCCCCCAGCTCTTCCTCCCACCCATCCGCCGCAGCTGAAATGTGCTGATGCAGAAAAGCTGATCGGCATCTCGTCCCCGCTGGGAGATGCTGGCCAAGGGGATGGAGTAACAGCATTAAAAAGGAGCTGCTGTCAATAATTTCTTGGCACTGGGGTAAAGGCTGACCTTTGGAGAGCTGGTGGGGCTTGCCAAAGGCGAAGGGGAGCAGCTGCGGGTGGGGGTGGACCGATGCCATTTCCAACGACAGCTCGTGGCTCTGGGGATAAACATGTTGCGCGCTGTTCGATATCTATCAGGTGACCCAGCTCTCACACTTGGGAAAGGGTTTTACGGCAATATATGATATACAGACCCCAAAAGGCTTTTGGGGTCTGTATATCACTGCAAAACCCTTTCCCATGTGCAAGGTCCTGGTTCCTCAACAGTTATCCAAAGGCTCAGCCTGAAGTCAGTACAGGTCATCCTCCAGACTCTTCCCTTCATGATTTTAAGCATGGGGTAGTTGATGCATGTGCTGGTTTCCTCCTCTGTCTCTGCAAGGGGAAAGATGCTGGAGAGAAGCAGCCAAGATGGAAGACCAGTGCAAGCAACTGGGGTTCAGGATTGTTTTTCAGACAGGGATGGGATATAGCTGCCCAAGTTGTGCTTTTCTTTAACCCCACCTCTCCTCTCCCTGCTATCTCACTGCTTATTTATCTTTAGAGAGAGAAGGTATCTGAAGCATAATTTTCCTGTTGTCTCCTAAGATGTCCCCACCAGCTGGGTCCCCGGAGCAGCCAAACTGGGACACCTCCTTCCTCTTCCAAGGCCAAGATGTGGCCACCATCTTCTCTGAGGACACTGCCCTGGCCATAGAATATTATCCGTACAAAGCCAGTGAGTCTGGGGACCCCACCAAGGATGTTCTCCCTCATCCCTGAGTTTAGCCAGGGGCAGGTCCTGGGGTGCTGTGCCCTCAGCCAGATGCTCTCGCCCCTTCCCCAGTATGGGATGCTCCTGATACCCTTGTTCCTGTGGGATACTCAGTGCTGCCCCTCACCAGTCGTGTTTTCCGGGAGCTGGTGGCACAGAGCGGTGGGATACGTGTGGACAACCTTGCTGTGCAGGTGAGCTAGGGGCTATGGGGTGATGCTGGGCAGGGTGGCACAGTCACAGGACCTATAGGTGATGGGACCTATAGCTGCTGACCTGATGGAAAGTCAGGATCCCTGCTCTGAGTTGCAGCTCTGGTCCTGTGGATGGCATCTGTGTGATGCCAAAGCCACCCGGTGTCCTGGTAGAAGCCCAGAGGGCAAGAGTGTGCTGTGACCCTTCCTCTGCCTCCCCAGGGCTTGGACCTCAAAACCACATCTGGGACCATTCCGAGCGTGAGGCTCTGCCTGCAGCTCCTTCGATCCAAGGTGAGATGTTGGGAATGGTGAACCCCCAAGACAAGGAGGGGTGAGGATGGGGACAAGGCAGGAGGTGGCTCTTTAAAGCTGCCATCCCCTCTCCAAACCTCTCAAGTGGGGATCAGCTGGGTTGGACCAGAGTTTTATCCCTCAGCACTCTGGATTGTGCTGTTGGGCAGCTGGAAAGGTAGTGTCGTTCTTACCCTTGTGCATCCATCGCCTTCCCAGGGCTCTTGACATGTGGTTGTATTCCCAGGAAATCCCATCTGGAGGCAGGAGGGCAGGCAGGGCACAGGCAGGATATCAGGGAAAGGCTGCTCACCATCTCTGGGTGGAGAAGGGCCAGGCTGGTTAACCATGGTGACAAATGTCCAGTTGTCTTCATCCTTCAGCATTTATGGTCCCCGGGGATGTCACAACAGGGAGTGAACTTAGCTGCTTTCCCCAGGAAGGAGGGAAACCCGCTAGCCCTTGGCTCCAGGACCGGCCCTCAGGCAGGTTAGGTTGTGGCTGTGAGCCCGATCAATCTAATTACTATGGCCACCACCCTCTGCTCCCATCTGCAGACCCCAAATCCTCTCCACAAAGTGAATTCGGGACGGGTCTGGATCCTGCATCAGTGACTGCATCCCCCTGGTCCCCGGGGCTGGCTGGTGGGGGTCTTTGGAGTGATTGCCCAGGGGGGTCAGTGAAAAGGGGTCTGTGTGTAATGAATAATTCACATGGGTGTCACTAAGTGCAGAATTAATCCTTTTGCTTCCAGCTGGCTGCTGCACTAAATTATCACTCGCAGTCATGCGGGAAAATGCTGCGGAATTCATTTAGCTGATTATTGTTTTGATCTGGGAGCTGTAATTTTTTTTTTCCGTCCTCTTCCCCAGCCTCTCCCATTCCCCCCCTCCAGCCCTGCCTTCCTTAATATATGTAAGAGCTGGGAGTGGAAACAAAAAACAGGAGAGCCAGAGCCAGCCTTGGGCTCCATGTCTGGTTAATTCATCCGGCAGCAGCTCAAGCAGACGGAACTGGACTGATGCAAATCAATGAGAGAACTGCTACTGAGCAGGGTGAGCAGGTTTGGCTCCTGCTGGCTTTATCAAGGCACTTGTTTCTTGCCTGGAGATCAGGATTTTCTGAGGAAGATGCCCCAGCCCAGCTGTCTGAACGCCAGCACTCTGAAATCACAGCCCAGTAGGCAGGGAAGATGTCACTGTGGTTGCAGAGCCTCTCCTCAACTCCTTTGGGCAGCCCCAGCCTTCAAGGAGTGCTGAAAGGCTGGATTTCCAAGTCCTCAGCTCATGGATTAGTCCTGAGCTCAGCTTCAGGACAGCAGGAAGGGGCCAAATGGGGGCCAAGAGGCAAATACAGGATCTGAACAGACCCAGAAAGGTTTTGGGGCAGCCTTTGTACCAGGGTTGTCCTTGGGGTGCGAGGAGCCCCAGCATCCCTGCCCTTCCTGCCTCATGCTCACTCACTCCATAGCTCTCCTCAGTCAGAATCCCTGAGTTCATCTCATTTCTTCTCTTACTTTTATTTTATTTTAATGTAGAGAGATGAAAATGCATAACCTAGATTGGCTGGGCTTTTTATAACAAACATCAGCTAAATAAACCCTGGGCCATCTGTACTCCCCAGCACACTTGGAGTCGGGCGTAAATCTCAGCTGCTCCGTGGCCCCTGCAGAGATTTCACCCACTCCTACTAGGAGTCTGGATTCTCCTGAGCTCAGCTTTGGGTGCACACACTGACCCTCCATGCTGGGAAAAAGACCGCAGCACCAGGGTTTTCTAGGGATAACAGGTTCCCCATAATAAAGACTCATCTCCTGGTATTTCTGCAGGATCTCAAAACCCTGTTACACTTGTAATAGTCACAGGGAAAGGGTTTGGAGCAGCTGCTTTATTAAAAGACCTGACACCAGCAGTGAGAAAACAGGAGTCATCCCAGGGAAAGGGAAGCGCTGGGTTGCAGTCCCCCAAGTAAAGGGCAGCGAGGCATCTGGGTTTGCCTTACCCAGCCTATTTCCCCCCTGCCTTCATCCCCCTTGTGCTCTCTCTTTGGAGCCCAAAGGAGAACAAAAGACTTTGATCATCTCAGGGAGACAAAGAAATCAAAGTCTTCAGCAAAATGCTGGCGTTTAAGCGAATTAACGTCTGTCGCTAGAAAAACTGTTGGAGGGGAAAACCTGCAGCCAACTTCACCCACAGTACCAGCTTGTGGCTCAAGGAAGGGCTCCTGTTTTCCCTTCATTCTTCTTTTCCCACCCCAAATTCAGTGTCCTGCCCAGGAAAGATGAATTTGATTGTGCAGTAACCAGTGGTAAATTGAAATCCATATGAAGGGTCACCAGGATGTTGTCCCCGATGTCCCCTGGGGATGCTAAGCCCTCATCCAAGGACTGGAAAATACTCACTGGAGGCATCTTTTTTTCCTAAAGGATTTATTTCTCGCCCCTGTTTATTAACCAGCCCTGTTTTACATTTCATTTTGGCATGACCCCTCCTTGCTCAGCCCATTAACTCAGCCCTTGGGACCTTCAGGATCACCTCAAACCTCTGCCACCCGCTTTGCTGCGCACCCTTGGTCATGTCTTCCAGGATGGGGTCTGGGGATGTAGTGGCACATCGTGACAGCCTCTGACAGAAAGGGAATAGCTAGGGTTGGGTTTTTTCCAGGCAAAGAAGAAAAAAAACCCCAAAACCACTCAACAGGCTGGCTATAGCATTGCTTAAACAGCCTTAATTTATGTAATTGCTGCCATTTATAACCAGGAGCAGATCGGCGCCTGGTGTAAACTGGCACAGTGCTGGGGTGTAAATTGTCACTGCACTGGGGTGTAAATTGTCACTGTGCCAGCCCGGCCATCAAACCCCTTTTGGGATGGCAAAAAAAGATGGGTTTACAATTGGATGGGGAGTGGGCAATTGCCATGTGTTTCCCTTTCTTTAGCCTGTCTGGCTTGGTTAGTCCTCAATGAGTGCTGAAACTGAGCTTTTTATCCCCAAACCACATTGCAGGGGATGCAAGAAAAGCTTGGTTTTGGGGAAGCACCACCCTTCCCTGACTAACATCTCTGGATGAGCCAGCAAGCCCCCCGAGGGCTTTCGGCACAGCCAAACTCCTGCAGCTGAGCTCCTGCTTGCCAGCACTTGATTGACACCTGTCAGTCAAACACATCACCCATTCCCTTTACTGCAGGATGGGTTACAAGATGCATTACATTGTCACTGCCGGCCAAGAGCATCAGTAGCCAGGGAAAGCCAAGCCAGCGAGGAGACATTAAAAAAAAAAAAAAAAAAAAAAAAGCAGGGAATGTCTTTGTTAAGGAGAATTTGTTGCTTTCCGCCCGCCCATCCCAAGGGATCGTTCAGGGCAGCGCTAATTGAATTAAGAGCGCACGCTGCTCCGGTGAGCTGCTCTCCGATGGGCCATGGTGGCGGGGCCGGGCTGGCCATCGCTCCAGCACGGTGGGTAGCAGCTGTAAACCAGCCTCTGTAATTGCAGGCTGAGCCTAAACTGTTGCATTTTGCATGATGTTATTCCCCGAGGAAGAGGAAGAGTGTCCGGGCGGGGGGTATCTTCACCCCAGCTTTGATGCTGGAGGAGCTTGAGGTTGGAGGGAACCAGCATCATAATGAAATGCAGCAGCACAGGGGATGATGATGCTGATGGTGTTAATGAGGCGGTGGGGAGGAAGGGCATGGGGACGCCTCCGGACACCTCCTCCTGCTCACTGGCCTCGTTAGCCGCACTAACAAGGCGAGGCTGGGCGCAGGCACGGAGCTATAGCCAAGGAGGGCCATTTCGCTGGTGTCCATGGCCACAGCCAATTTGGAGTGGGCTCCCAGGATGATTGCTCAGCTAGCAAAGAAAAGAGAGCATCTGTGAGGTGGGGAGGCAGGGGGGAGCCCAGGATTTACTGTGTCACACGCAATGGTGAAATAGGTGGGTGCTGGGGTGCTGTGCTTTTATGTAAGTATCCCAGTAGCAGGAAAGATCCCCAGCAGCCAAACCTGCCCTGATACTGGTGGCTGAGATGGGCAGAACGGGGTGAGAGTCCCTGTCTGTGACCTTGCTGGCACAGGCAGCGGTGAGGAGCGCGCAGACTCCATCGTTTATTCCATTAGATCCGACTTCCCCCTCTAACCGGATTAGGGGGGAGTCTATAAAAGCCGGGCTGGTGGAGGAGACTGGGGCTCGCAGAGCCCAGCGCGGGAAATGAGGGCCAGGAAAATCTCATTACGGCTGCCGGTAGCGTCTGGCAGGGGTCTGGCAGTGGCTGCCAATGTGTGCCGGAGGGGCATTATCTGGCAGGCACCAAAGCTGAGAACAGTGCTGGGTGACAAAGTGGCTTTTAGCATCCCTGGATACCCATCTTCTGCCTGCCTGGGATAGTCTGAGCTGGGCACAGAGCTGCTGTTTCCACCAACACAGGTTTCAATGTGAAGATCTGCCTCCTTCCTTCTCCTTGCATTGGTGGTCCAGCACTGGTTCATCTCAGAGCTCCCCTCTCTGCCCAAAGCTCCCCTTGCAAAGATTAGCTGAGCATGGACAATCCACAGCTCTTTCTCATGGGCCTATTGGGGATGTGGCTGGTGGCACAGGGGCCATGCAGTACAGTGGCTTCTCTTTGTCCTTGTCAGACGTCCTCCAGCCCACTTCCTCTCCCTCCACAGAGACCGGTGGTGTTCCTGACCCCATCCATCAGCGATGCCCTCCCCAGCCTGGACCCCCACACACTTGAGAGGGGTGAAGAGCTGGGGACAGCCCCTGGGAACCCATTTTACTTCCAGGTAAGAAACCAGGGGAGCAGCCAATGATGCCACACCAGCACTCTGCCCACTGCATAACCCTGCCAGCCTTCATGAAGGCAGGTGCCCTGCCTCAAACCAGTTAAAACCCAGCATAAATCCCAAATTTTAACCTCTTGTCCAATGCAAGACCAGCAGGTTTTAGCCATAGTCTGATTGTACCAATAACTTCTGGTGGTATGCCCATGGAGGAGCATTTCCATCAGTGGCCGCATCCCTGGGCGCTGACTATTTCAGGATGGCACAGGAGCTGGAGGAGGGACAGTGTCCCAGCACCTTACTGGAGGCAGCTTCGATCTAATTGCTCAATCCCAAATCCATTTAGTAAATGCTCTCCTATTACCACTGCACTATGTGGGAAACCTCAGGCACCTCCAGCTCATACCTTTCGTCTCCAGGAGAGAATAAAAATAAAAGGCAGCTGTTCTCCTCCTCCAGCTCTTTGTACTGCTAAATGGAGGCCTTGGATGAATTCAAACCCAGCCCTCATGGTCCTAATATCTTCCTGTACTTTCAGCCATCTGGCTTTAAAAATAACAGGTCGTTAAACCTCAATTCTGCTTATTAAATAGCTACAAGGGAAAGAGAGGCAGGGGGGCTGTGCTGCCCAAACCCCACCTTCAACCCAGTTCCTTTTGCTAGGATTCAGGCTGCAAAGCAGGAAGAAAATTAGCAATAAAATAACAACCATAAAAAATAGAGAAAAGCGATATTATTTTTTTTCCTCCAGCTGTTTTAATTCCCCCAATCCAGTGAGCTTTATTGCTTCCTTTTCCATGGCCTCCGCAGCTGCTTTATGCCCAGCCTAATAAAAACCAGTAATGGGGCGTGCGGAGGCGGGTACCACAGTGCAGCTTAAATGTGATGAGGTCCAAATTGGATGGACCAGATTGCCCCAGGGCTCCAGAAAAGCCCCAACACCCTCCAGACCTGCACAGGATCCAGCCCTGGCATCACTCCATGGTCTGTGTGATGTGTTTTCACGCCCGTTTTTGCTCTTTGCTTTCGCTGATGCCCCGAGTAGCCTCAAATCCATTTCACTGTATCCTCACAAGAACATCCTTGTGGTGATAAAGCGAGGGAGGGTGGGAAATGGGCTCTCAGCTGCTTCCAGCATCCAATTTGAAAGCCTGAGTGGGGCAATGGGAGCCCAGAAAGGATTTGCAGAAGATGTGGGCACCCTTGCCCTGCCTAAGCACCTTGCTTTTTCCTGACATGCAATGCTAGAAAGCGTTGCTGGTAGGATTATTATTTTTTTCAACAACCTTTGTCAACCGTTTTATTTCTTTTGCTTTTTTCTTCCCCCTAAAGCACAAATTCTTTTCACTCCGCTTGCATCGCAGTGGAGGGGATTTGCTTGGAAAGCCCTGGGAAGCCCATCTCCTGACAGCCCCGGGAATCGGGGCTGACACCCTACTAATGGAGCGTGCGTGCAGGAGGGAGCCAGGACATGACAGCCCCCCACTGGCAGCTGGATCTGGGGGGGTTTTGAGGGGGAGCACTTGGCTGATCACAGCCCTGTCACTTCTTTCCACTCCGCTCGGGCTGATCAAACCCTGATCCCCAACCCTACCCTGCGGCTTTGAAGGTCCTGCTCCAGATCTGCTTGTTAATGCCTTCATTAAAAAATGGGGGTGGAGTGGAGGTGGGGGTGTCAGGAAAACAAAGTGATGAGGAATATTATCGGAGATGGGGTGAACCCTTGACTCTGGTCCCACAGAGGCAGAAAAGCCTCTGTGCAGGTTTGGGCTGGGACATTTGAAACCTCCCTTCTCCCTTCTTGGGCTTACCAAGGTCTGAGACTGATTTCTGATGGATGAGATTTCTGATCTTAAGCTGAGGTTCATGCTGGGCTCAGCCTAACCGTGTTTTCCTACCCTTCTGCCCTCTCGCTGAATAGATTTGTGCCTCTCTTACCAGTCGATGAATAATTTACAAGCAGCACTTAACGATTAGGGGGGCGTTTTTTCCAGCCTCTTCAAACATTTGCTGCTTCTTGAAGCCTTTCTTTTCCTGCTTCCATCTCCCATATTTCCCTGACCTGTCAATGCCATGGGTTTTACAAGAGGCCTCTTGTGGGGCTGGGAGAAGTAAATGTCATTTTATTTCTCCTTGCCGGTATTTTGTTCACATGTCCCATCAGCTCCATCACATGAGACCCCGGATGTACAGGTTGTCCCCCAAAACCACACTGTGCCATGGTAGAATGAGCAGCAGTGGTGTGAGCAGGATTTCATGCTTGGCAGCAGCATTGGAACCCCTTTGATGGACTTATTTCCAGTTGCTGGGTGACCCCTGAGGAAGGTAGGGGCTCCTGCAACTGCTGAATGGGGTCTTCTGCCTTGGCAAGCTTGGAGGGGACCCCCAGCATGGTATAGGGCCCAGAAGTTCCTTGCGGCTAGTGCCTGCAAAGTTGGCCCACTGGCAAGGAGAAAGGGGGATAGAAGGTGCTGTGAGGGCGCTGCGAGGGGTGAGGAGATGCAATGGATGAGGACGCTGCAAGGGAAAGGGACAGTGGGTGGAGGGAAGGAGATGCAAGGAATGAATATGCTCCAAAGGGTGAAGCTGCTGCAAGGACTGCAGATGCTTCGAGGGGTGCAGATGCAGCACGCCCGGGGTTGCTGCAAGGGAGAAGCTGCCGCCCGGGCTCCTCGGCCCCGCTCCTGGCGTGGCTGGCCCGGTGCGCGGCTCCAGCCCCATCTAGCGGCAGCCCCGCCGCTTGCCCAGCCCCGCCCGCCGCTTGCCCAGCCCCGCCCGCCGCTGCGGGCACGGCCGGGGAGCTGCTCCCCTCCCCCGGGAAGCTGCTGCTCTGCCCGCGGCTGGGAGAGGCCGGGATGCAGGCAGGAGCCGTTGGCAGGTTGGGATAAGCGTGCCCAGCTCTGTCCTGGCCCCCGGTGAGGCTCAGTTACGTTTGGACACCCATGGGTGCCTGAGCACTCACAGGAGCGACACTCGGGCTGGGTGGGTTTCCCCAGCACACCCATTATGCAGGTTTAAGCCGATTAATAAGAGAGGTCTGTAAATCACCTCATGTGACCCCAGATGATATTCATCTCACTTCTCAAGGAGATTAAGGACTCAGCAATTTGCTTCCCCTTTTATTTAATTAGCTTTTGGCCCCGGTGATGATGAACCCGGTGCATGAAGATGTTCCCCAGGTGGGGTTCCCCAGTGTTCCCACTGTGTGACAGCGGGGCATAGATGGGGTGACCTGCAGTCACAAGAGGCTCTGATGGGATTTAGAGTACATTTAGAGTATGGCAGAAGGCCCCAGTCACCCCAAATCCAGCTGCAATATCCCCATCCCTGCTTCCAGCCTGGCTGCACTGGGGGAGAGTAAAAACAGCTGGAAATGCTGTTTTCTTGAGGCCAAGATGGGGTTGAGGTGGGATGGAGAGGAGGGAGACAGAGGGATGTGGCTTTTGCAAAGCAGCGGAGGGTGCTGGCAGGGCAGGGACCGAACCACAGAGCACTGGGGGAGGCTGCAAGTGGGTTGGGGGAGGGTTTCAAATGGTCTGAGTGCTGCAGCTACGTTGGACAAGGGGTTTTTTTTGGTGATCCAGTCTCCAGGCAGGGTCAGAAAATAGCATGGGCTCAGTGGGCTTTGCATGTGCTTTCCTGCTTGAGTCTGGGTTGCTGGGCGTGTGCGTGTGGGGGTGGTTTATGGACCCCAGCAGTGCAGCAGAGCAGGGGAAAAAGAGAAAACTGTCTTCAAAATACCACTTTTGGTGTATCTGGGGGTATGCGTGTTGCATGTGCACACCCTTGAGTGTCCTTCTCCAACCCAGTCCTGACAGCACTACTAAACCCTTGATGAACACAGGACGGAAGGGCTCACCCGTCCTTATTTAATGACTTCTCAGCTTTTCCTGATGCTGATTAATGAAGGATGGGGCCTGATGGTCAGGGGGTAGATGCTCCAGGCATGGAGCACTCAGGGTGCTGTGTGCTCAGGGCAGTGGCTTGGAGTGTTGATGGATTTATGCTTGCTGCTGAAAAGCGAGGGGTGTTTTATCGGCGAACAGTATCAATACATAAGCGAATGGGAAAATGAATGGGCACAGCACTGGCAATAAAGCATCTGCCAGGCCAAGGGCGAGTCACGGCAGCACCTGTCACTGTGGGTGATAGGGACACTTGGGGTTTATCCCTCTTCTTTTTCTCCACTTCTTCACATCCCCAGCTGCTGGAAACATCTTTGTCGTAAAATACAGATGAGGCTGTTTTCCTAGGAAGAAAAAACCTGCAAAGACCCAGTGGAGACAGTTGTAACCTATTTCCCTCACTTTTTGATCTCAGGAGGGGATTTTTTTAAGGTCTGGCCCCAGTCTGTGGTCACAGATGAGCAGCAGCACTGGGGAATGCTCCAACCCATGCTGGGAAGACAGACCCATCCTGGGAGACTCTGATGACCTCCCCTTCCTCACTTTCCCCCTGGTTACCATGAGCAGCACTTGGGGACATCACTCCTTCTGTCCCCACCTCTCCCAAAAACGGTCCCATGAAGCGGGATGGGGGGAAAATTGTTTTGCAGGAGCCAGGAGCTGACTCAGCTGGAGTTTGCTTTCCAAAGTCAACCCACCTCTATCCTAGTTGGCAATTTTCTTTTTTTCTCTCTCTTTTTTTTTTTTTTTTTTTCCTCTTTTTTTTTTTTTTTTTTCCCTCCTTGTTCTTTGAGCAAAATAACCCAGCAGCGACTCGCAGAGGAATCACAGTCCCTGCTGGTGGCACAACTGCTTTCTTGAGCCTTATCTTGAAGAAGCAGGCAGGCGGGTGGGAGCCCGAGGAGCAGTCGTCTCTACACTGAGCATCTTGCCTCCCCGAGTTGCCCAGTTGTAATCCAGAGGCTTTTATTTCCTTGTACGACACACTATCAGCAGCCGGCAGCTGGGCCTGGAGCCGGTAGAGATGGTAATCGCCTGCCCTAAAATCATTCTTCTGCTTAGTAAGGCAACAGAAGATGTGGTGTCTCTATTAAATCCAGCTCGGCTCACATTAAGCACTTTCCGATGCAATCCAATTAACTCTTAAATTGAATTGTAATGCTTTGGCTAATATACACACCCCCCACCCCATGCACTCCCAGGACAGCCCCCCCTCCCAGCCCTGCTGCACGGGAAAGGAGTTCATTCTTGGTTTAATCAGATAAAACACCATTTATTTGCCGCCTTTCACCGGCTGCTGCATCCTGACAAGGTGTGCGGGGCTACAAATCACCGCATTTCCCCCAGGGAACCTGTAAATCCCCCAGGGGCTAGGTTTTGTTAGAGAAAAGAGGGGAAAAATGGGAGATTTTTTTTTCCCTCTGATCTTCCTAAGCTGCCACAGTGATTTTATTTTATTTTTTTTTCCTCAGATATATAAATCTGAGCTTATCCCATCTTCAGAACAATTAAAGAATTGGGCTTAACACTCATCCAGGGACGTGTTATTTGTTGAGCTGAAGGGAGACTGGGTTGCGGACGAGGCTGGTGCACTGCCAGGGGCTCTAATGCCACCGTGTGCACCAGAGAAACAAGTTGGCCCTTCTTCAGCCTCTCACTGGGGTGCTTTGCTGTCCCTTCCCCAGCCAGGGATGGGGTCAGGTTGGGCCATGCGGATGCAGAATCCTCTGGCACACCCTATTTTTGGCCACTTTCAGATCCTCCTGCTTCCTGTGGAGGTTTATTGCCAGCCCCCACTTCCCTGCCTCGCTTTGCTCCGTGATGCTCCATCTAGAGATGAATTGATTCCAGCTAATCGGATGCATCAAAGCGTCTGGGAGCAATTTGTTAAGTAAATATGAAAAAAAAAGAAACTTGGCCTAAGCAAATACAAGAAGGAGGGGGGCGGCTTGTTCGGCGTGGATAAAAGGCTCTACAGGCAGGGAAAGCTTCAGAGGCTTGGGAGTGATGGAGGAAAAAGAAAAAAAATACTGAAAAATAAATAATGAGTGCCGGGAGTTTCAAAGCTTCCATCATTTCAGACGTGGATTCCCAGCCTTTCATCCCAGACCCCTACGGGAAGGAGAGACGCAGTTATCTCTGTGTGGATTTGAGATAGGAGGTGGATGGGGGAGAAAGTCTTCAAATACCCTTAACTCTGCCCTCATCCCTGGAGGCAGCAGTGGGGCAATGCTGCCTGCTCCAGGCAGAAATACGGGATGGTGGGTGTTCAAGCAGAGCTGGGCTGGGACTAAGACCTGGAGATGTATTCCCATCCTCTGTGGATGTTGGCTGAGCCTGGAAAAGCTGCGGCTGAACCCAGGAGCAGGCAGGGAAAGCAGCTGCCCAGTGCAGACCAGCCAAGTGCGGTCCCGTGCATTATTGATGGAGCAGATAATTGCACACTTCCCGCTGGCTCTTTGATGAAAAATTGATGGCACGGGACGCGGGAGTGAGGGGCTCCATTGACTTATACCAGCCTCTTTGTTCCTTAACCAACACCAAAGGAGAGGTGGATGCAGGATGTCACTGCGGGCGGGAGGCAGGAGAGCCTCTGTGGGTGCCCTGAAAGGGGGACAGGACTGGGGGACCTGTGTTGACAGAGCATCCCTTGCCTTAAAACTCTCTAAATCCAATCTGGGGATTCAAGTGAGGTTTGATCAGTGAATTAGTCTCTGCTTGGAATCAGGAGCTGAAGCACGATGCTGCCCAGTATATCTTCAAGAAGTTAATTGAGCTCTGGAAGCATCAGAGGAGCGTGCTGGGAGGTGAGAGCATTTCCATACCCACAACCAAGGCATGGAAATGAGGGGCTGGTACCAGCAGAGCCACCCGGCTGCACTGGAACCAGCCACTGTCTGCCAGCCAGTCACCTCCTCGGGTCTGAGATAAGGCAACAGCGGCCAAAACTGAGCTGGGGAGGGAGGGCTGAGGCCAGTGAGGGGCTGGGGGCTCAAAGGGAGATGGGCAGTGGTGGCTTTGGAAGGGGCAATGGGATGTGCAGTGGTCAAAGGGATGCTACAGGAGAAGAGATCTGGGCAAGGAAGAGCAGAAGCAGCTGGGTGCACACAGACTGCACCCATCTGGGTGTGGGAGGGTGGTTTTAGGTGCTGAGCTTCTGCAGGGAGGAGTTGCTAAGAGAAGGGTTGTGTTGTAGCAACAGCCACTGACATGCCAGGCTGCCAGGAACCCCTGTGCCATCTAAATCCCTTTGCCAGCAGAAAAAACCTCAGCTTTTCCTCATGCTACAACCCCCCAGCATCACTGTAAGTCCAGCAACTGGCAGCTTGGGTGGTGACTTGGGGAAGAGGCGTTTGGCCGGGGGTGACGGAGCCACTGGGGAGTTTGTTTGGGGCAGGTAGAGCCTGGCAACCCACCATGGGCAGGGCTGGCTGCTGGGAGGGGGGTGCTAGAGGGACTGGAGCACCCCAGGAGTGGGGGTGATGCTGTATTATAGACCCTTCTCCTCCACTGTGAGTGCTGGGGGCAGTGGGTGGGGATGGGGCTCTCACCAGTGGGAGCTGAGGGCCCAAAGGTCCCCATTACAGGGACAGCACCCAGTTGGGTTTGCTTTCGGTCATAGCCAAATTTCCCTGCAAGGGTCCAGCCACAAGATGATGCTCAAACCCATTTCTAGGTGTCCCCATTCTCAGTAGAAGGTCTTCCAGCCCTGTGGCCACATCATGTCGCATCTGAGCCCTGAAGGGGGCCCTGAAGCATCGCAGCCAGCAATGTCAGAGATTTTGGGGGGCAGGGTTGGATCCTGACCCCAGAGCAATGATGGCAAAGGCGTTTTGCTCCCAGCTGTGGAGAAAGGGCTGAAGAAGTCCTCCAGGATTCTTCTCCTCATCCTCACCCTCTGCTCTGATGTCTCTTGCCAGCTCCACCAAGATGATGAGTCCCTCCCAGCAGCTGATGCTGTGGCCAGTATCCTGCCTGGAAAGCAGCCGTTCCTGCTTGGGACAGGAGCACCACCGAAGGAGTGGAGGTATGGGGACCATGCTGCTTTTGCACACCCCTCTTGGCTCCTTCTTCTCATCTTCCTTGGGGTGGTTTTTCTCCTTCCTCCATTCTCCCCATGTTTTCTCCAGCAGCTTATCCTTCCCCATTGTTGATGCTCTTCTTCCTCATGTCCCTCAGGCTCTCACCCTTCCCACACCCCCTTCCTCACCAGTGCTTGCTCTGCCCCCTGCACCCCAGACATGCTCCTGTCTCCTATGGAGGGTTCCCTGGCCAAGGCTTTGCTGGTGTTTCACCCCAGCAGGAGCAGCTGGCCAAGGGTGTCCCCCTGCTCTCTGCTCTGCAGGTCCCAGGACATCACTGGGCACCACCAGAAGCTGGTGAGTGTTAGGAAGATGGAAGAAGCTGGGAGCAGTGGGGACGTTGGGGTACACAGCAGTGTCCCCAGGACAGGTCCTGACTCCTGTGGGGACCAAACCCAGGCTGCTGTTGGCCCTATGCTGCTGGTGAGTGAAGGTCTGGCGGGGCAGCCCTTGAGTTTGCCTGGAGGGGGCTTTATCTTGGGCATGAACCAAGTCCTGGAGGAAACAGCTCTTGGGCAGATGACGAAGAAGTAGCTGAGCCTCTGTCTGCACCTGCCCCCTTTTTTCCCCTCCTTCCCCAAGGCTGCGTGATGCTGCTGCACCCCCTTCTCGTGCTGCAGCCCCCCTCCCCCCGTGGGCTGCTGGCCAAGGCCAGAGCCAAGGCTGGGAGTGGGGGGCTGAGGCACGTGGCTCACTCTGGCCAAGGTCCCTACTGCCAGTATCCTTTCTGCAGCCCAGTACAGCTGGGAGGGATTCATAAGGGTCATCCTGAGGAGATGCAAACTCTCAGGGAATTATTTCCTCCCAGCATCACCTAATAAGATGTTCCCCAGGTGCTAAAAAAAAACCCCAGGCTCATCTGCATAAAACAGTCATACTTCTGTTATTCTTCACAAGCTCCCTTCTTTTAAAGATCTGCAAAGCTCTGTAAGGCTCAGATCTTGAGGCTGACCCCCAACTCCAACACTGCTCCACCCTATGTCCTTGGGAGAGTTGTTTTTCCCCGAGGAGGGTGGTAGGAAGAGATAGGGAAATGGGAAAGGGGTGGTTTGTTGGGTAGAGGGAGAGGTGGGTGGGTGCAGAGAAGGTTTGGATGGACAGGAGAGAAAGATGGATGTTTGTAAAAGGATGGATGGATGGATGGATGGATGGATGGAGAGAAAGATGGATGGTTGGAGAAGGATAGATAGGAGAATAATCATGGATGGATGGGGAAGAGAAGGATGGACAGTTGCAAGGGGAGGGGAAAAATTAGATGTTTCTTAGCTCCTCCATGGTGGGTCTGACCCTCAAGACAAATGCCCTCATCTGAGCTCTGGGTGCTGGGGAAAGCCCTGTCTGGCAGCAGGGTGCCAGCAGCTCTGCTCTGGGTTGGCAGGAGGCGAACAGCTACCGCCTGGCACTGAAGCGGATGGCAGGAGACATCCTATCCCTGCGCCAGCACATCACCAGCCTAGAGGTGGAGAACGGACACCTGCGGCACAGCCTGGTCTCGCAGGAGGAGCTGGGCCATGCTCTGCTTGCTGACATGGACCTGGATGTCATGACACGGGAGGAGCTGCTAGACAGACTCAGTGCGTGATGGGGAAGTGGGAGGTGGGAACTGGGGGATCCCTCTCACTGGTACAGTGGAGGGGACCACACTGTTCCCCAGCTGGGTGACAAGAACATGGCATGGGCTGTTGTAGCCACCCTCAGATGCAAGCTGGTGGCTGGAACAGCAGAGATGAGGAGACTGAAGGACCGTGTCCAGCAGCTGCAGAATGAGCTAATCCGGGTATGGATGCTGGCAGAAGTGGGCAGGGGCTGCCTGTGGGACTGGGGGGGGGGAGGAGTAGGGGAGACAGTAGGGAGACCATCATGGCACCCCCATAGCCGAGCCTAAGAGCCTCAGGACCTCCACCATGAGGCTCTCCCAACCCTACAAGTGATGCCTTAAGGCTAGAGGCTGAGACCAGAGGTCCCTGGGGACTTTTCCTATTCCTCCTCCCACCAGAAAAATGACCAGGAGAAGGACCTGGTGCTGCTCCAGCGAGCCCACCGGCAGCAACAAGCTGCACTGAGGAGGTGCCAGGAGAAGGTGGACAAGATGAAGGGCTTGGAAGAGACGGTGCGGCAGCAGGAGAAGGCAAGTTGGGGGCACAAGGCTCTGTGGAGCAAATGAAACCACCTGGCCCATCCTGCCCCTCCATGAGCACAACCTGGTCCCAGGACCATAGTGGCTGGTGTGATGTGATGTGATGTGATGTGATGTGATGTGATGTGATGTGATGTGATGTGATGTGATGTGATG
>JANVCC010000034.1:24090550-24237547 GCA_025345505.1 Todiramphus chloris collaris
TGTGATGTGATGTGATGTGATGTGATGTGATGTGATGTGATGTGATGGTCACCACAGCTCAGCATGGAGCTAGTGACATACAGACAGCTCTTCTCTCTCTGGCAGGTGATCGAGGCGATGGAGAGGGTGCTGCAGGAGAAGCTCACCAGGGTGGGAAGAAGCAGTGAGAAGCCAGCAGGTGGGTGCAAGCAGGGATGGGGGCCCTCAGAGCAGGGAATCCATATACAGTTGCTGGGCTCCACTGGTGGACATCCCCTTCTCATGGTCTGCACCATGGAATTGTCTGTAGTGGGGGATCAGAGTTGGTGCTGAGCCCTCCAGTGCCCATCCCTGGGTGTGGGGGAGGCAAGGGTTTGCTCCTAGCCCCCATTCCTGTCCTGGGGTATAGGACATGTCTCAGTGGCCTCCCCCACCCCATCCCACAGGTGAAGCCCTCCCTGGGGAGGTGTACACCATGCTGTTGGCTGAGAACCACAGACTGCGGGAGGAGCTGGCGAGACCCCCCCACCCCTCACCCCCCATCATCCCACGGCCCTCTGCCTTGCCGGTGAGACAGAGGAGAGGGGAACAGGGTTGGGATGAAGGGGCAGAGCCATGGCACCCCAGAAAGAAATGCCAGGAGGTAATGGGGGACAGGCATGCTGGGGACATCACTGAGGTGACATCTCTGGCTCCATGGAGTGACAGCTACCCCTGTGGCTTGCTCCCTCCATGAACAGGGGATGGGAGGGGGAAGATAATCCATCATTTCCCCACTCGTGCTCATCTCATGGCCTGCAGGGTGGTTTTGGGGGCCAGGAGAAGCTGTCTCTGATGGCCAAGCTGGAGGAGGCACAAGCACGTGGGCGAGTGCTGGAGAGGCAGGTGGGTATCACCCTTCTGCACCCCACTGGGGGGGGGGCTTGGGATGGGGGGGGGGGGCACCCCTGACCCCCTACATCTTGAAGAGAACCAGCTTGGCTTGGGTCTGTCCCAGCTGAAGGAGGCGGCGAGAAGGTGGGGACGAGAGAAGCAGGAGCTCGGGACTTGGCTGCTGGAGCAGGAGCACGGCTTCCTCCATGCTCCCACCTTGGTGAGCACTTGGGGGGGACCAGGGACACCCCACGTGGGGATTGTCAGAGGGAAGGAGGGGGGTTCAGAGCTGCCTCTCTGCACCCAGGCACTGGGGTGGGGGGGTGGAATAGCTGGGGGGTCTCCATGCTCACCCCCACCCCAGATGGGATTTGCCTCAGAGTCCCTGTAGGAAACTGGGTGAGAAGGAAGGGAGATGATGGTCCTGAAGGCCACAGAACCCACCCCCAGCATCCCAGGATACCCCACCACCACCCCAGCCCCCTGTATTGCAGCCCTCTCATCCTCACCTGATGCCCCCCTAGAGAGAGAACACATACATATTTCCAGCTCCCTGAGACCTTTTCCCATTGCCCACCAGAACCTGCCAGTGATCTCCACGCCCCCCCAGAGAAGACCTCAGCCCCTGGCCCCCCTACCCTAACCTGTGCCTGTGGAGAGGGACCAAGAAACCCAATGCTGGCAAAAAAAGGAGCCACCACTTTTTCACATGATGAAATTCCACAGCAAATCAGAGGCGAAGCAAAACATTAGCGTGCTGGAGGATCGTGGCCTTTGAGGACCCACCCTGAGCAGCAAGAGGGGTGCAGCAGCAGCACCCACCCACCCACACCACGGTGTCTTGGGAGTTCCAGGGGCGGGGGGGCTGGGGTTGCTCCAGTTTATCTCCTCCCATGGCGTAAGCACAGCCTTGAGTGGGCTGGAGCAAAGGCAGGGACGGGCCAAGCCAAGGCTGTGGCCGTGAAAGCGTCTCAGCTGTCCCCCATATGGCTGTAAGGAGCCAAAAGCACTTGCCAGGCTGTTGGGGATATCTCCAAAACTGGGACCAGCTGGGTGTCACCCTCCTCACTCTTGAGACTGGAGTGGCCGTAAGGTCAAGTAGATGGGTTTGTCGGGGATCAGGATGAGATCAAACTTGGTTCCCACTTCCACTGCTCTCATCGTTTCAATCTTGAAGTTCTCCAGGATCTGGTATAGAGGAGAAAAGATCAGATCAAAAATGTTTGGAGGTACCAACCCCTGCATGCCACCTCCCCAGTCCCTTCCAGCACCAAGTCCCCAGTGTCCCCAGCAGCGGGATGCTCACCTGCATGAGGAAGAGCTGCATCTCCAGCTCGGCGATCCGACGCCCCAAGCACTGACGGGGTCCAAAACCAAAACTCAACCCCTTGAAGTGTTTGGGGCCAGATGACAACCAGCGCTGGGGGATGAACTGCTCTGGCTTGGGGAATATCTCTGGATCCCGGCCCATAGCATAGAGACCAACCTGCACCAGTGTCTGCAGGGAAGGATCAACCCTGTGGGTCTGGGCTCCCCACATGGGCTTTGCTGGTGGAGTACAGGAAGGGGGTGCAGGGGTGGGATCCAGCCCCATGTCTGCTCCCTGCCATGTCACCCACCTGTGGTCCAGGTCCCACCTCCACCAAGAGCCCCACACGAAGCAGTGGCTGTGCTCACCTTGGGGGGGATGCAGTAGTCCTGGAGGATGACCTCTTGTGTGGTGTATCTCTGCAGGGTCACCGCCACAGGGTGCAGCCTGGAGGGGACAGGTCCCACACAGCTGATTGTGGGGACAGCCTGGCCCACCCACATCCCATCCCAATGCACAACATCCCAGCAACTGACAGCAATTTGTGAAGGAAGGGGTTGGGGTGGGTCCTCCTCACCTGAGTGTCTCCTTGATGGCAGCTTTGAGAAGCTGGATAGTTTTCAGCATCTTCACCCTGTCCCCAGCTGCCTCCCGCTTGGCAGCCAGGACCTCTGCCCGCAGCTGGTCCTGGATCCCTGGAGACCGTGCCAGCTCAAACATGGCCCACTGCAGCGTCATGGAAGTCTGGAGGGGGCAGAGGAGCAAAGCTCAACACCAGCCAGGACCTTCTCCCTGCCCAACTACCTTGCCTGCTCCTTACCGTGTCCACCCCACCCGCCATCATCTCGGTGATGCTGGCCCTGATGTCATCCAAG
The DNA here is from genome assembly GCA_025345505.1 of Todiramphus chloris collaris. Classification (NCBI taxonomy): domain Eukaryota; kingdom Metazoa; phylum Chordata; class Aves; order Coraciiformes; family Alcedinidae; genus Todiramphus; species Todiramphus chloris. Next base: position 24,093,587 of record JANVCC010000034.1, read on the forward strand.
GGCAGCTTGTCCTGCATGATGAGGTTACAGAGGATGCCCATGTACTCCTTAGTGCTCTTGCGTTGCAGCCGCAGGTCCCGGTAGACATTTTGTATGCATTTGTCCGCTGAGGAGACATGGAGACATGGCATGGCCTTCCTCCCCCAGTGCTGTGGTGAAGGAGGAAGAAGGCACCAGATGTGGCACCTTGACACATCACTGCCCCGTGCCAGTTGCTTTTCCATGGAGGCTGCCTCTGTGGCAGCTTAGGACTATGGTCCCCAACAGTGGTGGGGTGGGCACAGAGGATCAGGGATGAGGGTGCCCTGGGGGGAACACTATGCAGGAGAGTTGTCTCAGATGCCAAAAGCTCTCCAAGACCACAGGACCCTCTGGGAAACTTGCTCTCCTCAACATGATGCCCATCGTCTGCCTTTCATCACTGCTGGATGCTTCCCCACTGCTCCATCCCCCAAGCTCCAGCCTTCCTGGCCTTGGTGGCCATGTGCTGGGTGGTTGGACCCAGGAGAAGACCTCCATGCTGGTGAAATGAGGCTGCACTATGGAGCCAAGTCCTCAAAAGGGCCTTGGGTGACACAGGGAGGTGCAGGCAGGAGGAGCACTCACCCTGGGAGAAGATGACATCCCAGGCCCAGATGTGGTCCCGCCATGTCTTGGCATTGAGGTGGCGGAGGAGGGCGGGTGGTAGGTAAAGCATGGGTGAGGTGGTGTGGAACATCAGGGTCACAGCGTCGATGAAGCGCTGGGCCTCAGGGTCCACAAAGTCCTGCAGCAGCCCCAGCCGTTCCCCGTACAGCACGTGGCACACAGCTGAAAGCACAGCACCCATGAGGGGACCTGGCCAGTGGGGATCTTGTCCTCACCCTCATCCCCTCCACCCTGACATGGACAACTCCAGCCTTTCAATGGCTATGGGGACCTGGCCTGGCCTCCCACTTGCTCTGAGAATCACGGGGCCATGAAGGCACCCCTTGTTGGGTAGGGTTGGCAACAAGCTAATGACCAGGAGGTAATAAAACTGTTTTATCAACAGTGTTGAGCTGTTCTTTATTCATCTGGAGAGAGGAGATCCCTTTAGACCCTCTAGCTTTGGAGGAGAAGCTTGTTTGTCCATCTCCAAGGAAAAAACTGGGGAAATGCAGCATTTTGCCCAGCTGGGGCACCCTGCAAAAGGGTGTTTTGGGCTGGGGGGGATATGTCTTGCACCTGACACTCACACTCCAGGGCGAAACGGAAGAGCTCGTGGGTGAAGTCGGCTGTCCAGCATTCCCGGCTGCTCTTCCCCACCTGGGCTTGTGCCCGCCGCACAAAGTCCTCACCCACCTCGCTCAGCAGAGGCACAAAACCCTCCACCACTTGTGGTGACAGCACCTCCTTGTTCAGCATCAGGCGGTCTGAGCGCCAGGCCTCCCCTGTCCTATGAGATGTCAAAGGGAGAGGGGTCAGAGGTGTCCTCCTCCACCCACCCCCTCCCTGGAGGATGCCACCCCCCAAAGCACGGGGCCAGACAATGTCCCTGTCACCCTCCTGATGCTCCAGCTTCCCACCACCTCATATGCCAGGCAATAGGACCTGGAAGCCCCATTTCGAGGGCTCCCCACCCCTGGGACCCCTGACTCACTTGAGAAGCACACCGTAGGGCTTGTTGCGGTAGTCACGATAAGCCACCCAGGGGGGCACACTGAAGCGCTCTGGCAGCGTCCCCTCTGCCTGGAAGAGGGTGGCAGCATCCTGGGGGCTAATGATGTTCACACTCTCATAGACACCCAACTTCTCCCTGCCGGAGGGAGAAGGGGAGTCACACACACTCTGACCCCCACCCACAGCCCCTCATCTCCCCAGATCAACCACCTTCTCCCAGAACCCCTAAAATCCTGCCTGCAGGTCCCATCCCAGGGGAAGCAGCAGCTCAGAACCAGGATCAGGCCACCAGGCACAGCAGGGGGGACTGGACCTGGACCCCAGCTTCTCCTCTCTGCCTGGGGGTGTCAGCTCCAGATCATCAGACATCATGAGGGGCAGGGCCCCTCTCCAGCCCTGACACCCCCTCTTCCCAACATCCCACATCCACAAGGAATAAATGAGTCTCTTCCTTTCTCTTCCCAACCCCCCCCCCCCCCCCCCATAGCATCAAGCCTGGCCAGTGCTGCTCCCACAGCAAAACCACCTATTTACCCCACTTCTCACCCGGAGTAGGACTGGGAATTGCAGCATCCCAGACTGGAAAGGCTGCCAGAGCTGGGGAGCAGCTGGGGGGATGCTGGGACCCGACATTGCCTCACCTGTAAATGGGCCCAAACTGCTGAAACTTGCGAGCCATGATGTGATGGACATTGTGGAAACCGCCCTCCTGCCAGAAGCGGTAGAGGTTGAGCCAGCCAGCTCGCCAGTCACCGGGCAACTGGTTGAAGGATCGAGGAGTTGGTGAGACAGAGGTAGCAGCCCCCCCAGCCCGGCGGCATCCCCCGGTTCGGGCAGGGAGGCATCCCAGCAAGGTGCCTGGCTTGGGCACAGCCCGGGCGAGCATGGGAGCGGGCAACGGGGGAGGGAGGTGAGGGTGGCCTCGCTCTTATCCCCCGGCTGGCCTCGCTCAAGGAGAGATGCTCACGCCCGCCTCCCGATGAGTCACGGCCACCCCAGGGCCTGGGACAGGAGCCAAGAGAGAAATTGGGATATGGGGCAGCACAAAGGGCTTGGCAGAGCATGGTCCGCTCCCGGCTTTGCCATAGAGGGGTTTGGAAGGTGATGCACAGGTCTTGAGCGGCGTGGGGTGACAAAGGGGGATGCTAGCACTGCCACTCCCTGATAAAAGAGCTGAAAACAAAATCCTGGCTGCCAAGGGGAGAAGTAGTTTGTCTGCAACAGAAATGATAAAAACAGGTAAAATAGAGTGGGTTAGACTTAATAAAGCTCAGACCTGGTGGGTCACTGCAGGAGGGGACAGCCTGGGCACTTGGAGGTGTCTCACCAGGGCAGTCAATGCTGGGGGTCACAAGACCCCTCCCCTTTCACAGGTTCTCCTGACCTACAGCATCATCAGGAATCCCAAACACCCTTTCCTGCCAGGAGGGAAAGGCTTTTTTTGGGGTGTTGTGGTTCCCATGGTGCTGAGGACAAAGGTGCCCACCCCTGAGTATGGTGGCAGCCACCTCCCCTTGTCCCCAGGGGCAGTAACGTTCACTCGTGACCAGTTAGCAATGGGGTGTGGGAGAGTTAATGGGGAGGGGAGTCACAGGGGGTGTGTGTGTGTCCCTTGACTTTTCTTGGGGCGACCTGGGGGGAACACTCCACGGCTTTAAATGCCTGGAGAAGGAGGAGCTTAGGGAGGGCTCTATGTGGCTTATTCTGGTTTTAAACCTTTCTCAGGTTTTCCTTTTGCCCGGGAACTGGGAGGAGGAACGAAGCAGCCGAGGATGCTGAGCCGGGTTCGGCGGCAGCTGCCGGAACGGCGGCGGGCACCGGGGGGCGCGCCTGCCCCGTCTGTGCTGCCACCGGCCCGGGGACCGCCACCGGCCCGGGGACCGCCACCCGCCGGGTCCCTCCCTCCCGGCACCGGCAGCCTGTGAACCCTGTGAACCCTCCTGCCCCATGGTCCCTGTCCCCTCCCAAGGCAGGGGGTCTGTCTCATCCTCAGCCACGGTCCCTGTCCCCTCCCAGGGCACAGGGTCTGTCCCCTCTTATCCCAGGCACCCATTGCTTGTCCCAGCTGTCACTCTCTGCATGAAGACACTTGCTCTGGGTGAGCACCCACCAGCTCGGTGAGAACTCCAGAGCAGCCCCACAACCTGGGGACATGGTGTCAGGGTGCCACCTACCCTGTCCTTTGCCCCTGCACTGTCACTGTCCTGGGTGGGACCTGCTGGCTCCCTTCCAGCTACAGGAACAGGGTCAATCTGGAGCGGTTTGGCCACCCTGGCACTCATGAAATCACAGGCGTGGGCCCAAGGACACCGAGGGACATATGGCCATGTGGCTGAATGCTGGGCTGGGTGGCCCTGTTGGCCACCAGATCCAACCCCAAGAGGGGACAGCCATCCATCACACTCAGTGTCACTTCTGCATCCCCTCTTTCCATCACCTTCCCAAAGCATGAGGAGCCAGCTCATGTGCTCCATCAACCCGTGCCTGTCCCCTGTATCTCTAAGTGGTCCCACACCAAGCTTCTGTGGGGGCCCTGCTCTCCTCCCTCTGTGCCCTCCACTCTGGGAGGCCTCCAAATTTTACGGCCACCTCCCCAACAGCATTGTCACCTCTGTTGCATAAAGGAAACATGGTGGTTTGTCCCCCCCCGACAGCCCCCAAACACCTCACTCACAGAGGAAACTGATGGGTGCAGGAACCTGTGCGGTTAGGGGGCTTGGATGGAAAGTGTGGAGCGGGGGGGGGGGGACAGGAAACAAGTCATGTCGGTGCTCAGAAACCCACAGCTTCACTCTTTCCCTAACCAGAAGAAATTGCAGGGGCCTCTGACAGCCTTTTGCTGATGGCTTCATCTGTGACAAGCAAAGCGGGTGGCTCATGGACGGGAGGAGGCGTTTCCATCGCGTCCCCCACAGCAGCTCACCCACAAAGCCCACAGACTCCCTGCTATTTTTAGATGAGCCAAAACAGGGAGCCTCTGTCCTCCCCAGTAACATTCTCCACCTTGCCACCCATGCTTGGGGACAAGAAGGGGTATCCTCCTCTGGAGAGGTGACATCTGTGGGTGTCATGCTCTTGCTTTCCATCTGTGGGGCTTTCCTGGTGTGTGTCACCACGTGAGCAAGCAGAATGACTAACCTTTGCACCTTCCTCCTGTAAATCACACCTCTGGGAGGCTGCTGAGAACCCCCCAGCTTTCTGCTCTGCAGCACAAAACCTCACTGAGCCCCACCAGTCACAGCGAAAGCCCACCAACCTCCCCAGAAAATACCCATCCTCGAGCTCATCCCTTGGGCTGGGACCTGTTGGAGCAGGTCCAGAGGAGGCCATGGCAATGCTGGGAGGGCTGGAACCCCCCTGCTGGGAGGCCAGGCTGAGAGAGTTGGGGTCGTTCAACCTGGAAAAGAGAAGGCTCCAGGGAGACCTTCTTGTGGCTTTTCAGCATTTCAAGGGGCCTGTCAGAAAGATGGGGACAGACTTCTGGGCAGGGCCTGCTGGGACAGGGCAAGGGGTGATGGTTTAAACTAAAAGAGGAAGATTAGACCAGATAGAAGGAAGAATTTTTTGATGCTGAGGATGGTAAGACCCTGGCCCAGGTTGCCCAGAGAGGTCGATGCCCTGTCCCTGGAACCACTGCAGGTGAGGTTGGCTGGGGCTCTGAGCAACCTGCTTTAATTGCAGATCTCCCTGCTCAGTGCAGGAGGGCTGGACTCAGTAAGCTTGAAAGGCTCTTCCAACCCAAACCGTTCCATGATTCTACAAATGCCAAGCGTGCAGTGATGCAGCAGAGAAGTTTTGGTGGAGCAGTTCGTCCTTTCTGCATCTCTGACCTCCACAGCTGATGGGAACTGGGATGGGCCTCAGGGTGATACTGGAAGCAGATCTAGTTTGGAGGGGAGAATAAAGGGAGTGCACCAAATCATCAGGATAGAGAGTGGAGCAGAGTGGGTGTGAAATGGTTGTCTGGAAAAACGGCATGGAGCTGACTGTGTTGTTTTCTTCTGTTCAAACACAGCCTGCACCCCTACATGGCCCCATGTTGCTTGGCTCTTCGCTGCTCACACCCATCCCTTGGGAAGGACGGTGGTTTTCCTGTATTTTCCGTCAGGGTCTTTGTTTCTCGGCAGTGATTACATTCTGGGATCTTCCCTGCTCTCCTCGTGAGCAAATCCATTCATTGCAAGCTTTCGGCTCCTGCCCACAAGCAGGTGGTGGGGAACATTTCAGTAGTAAAACTCCTGCCCAGAAACCCCCTGGGATTCAGTTTGAGGCTAGAGGCGAAGGGGGAAAACTGACTGTCATTTTACTAATTTATTGTGTGCAGCCACAGATGATGGGCTGCTGCCTGGTTTTCAGGGTCTCCATCATGTGGGAGGGGGTACTTCACCCTGATGGGATGTGTTCTTTGGCTGAAGTCACCCTTGGAGATCTCAGGGTGGAAATTCATTGCTGGAGGGGGAAAAGCTTTTGCATGTGCAGTCTGCAGGGAGAAGTTGGGGTGTGGGAGGAAGGCATGCTGGCATATCCCGTGTTTAACTTCCTTCACCATCTCCTGGGTCATCTTATTTCTAGTAAGCGGCTGGATTTCCCACTCGCATCACCTGCCACCATCAGCCCTGACGTGTCTCAGTGATGTAGCACCACCCACATCACGTCTCCCAGTGTGGACCATGGGCAGGAGGAGCCCAGAGTCACACACGGACAAACAGATGTAAGGCCAAGGCTGGTTAAATCTTGAGATTCTCAGGGACATGACACCCTTGGGAAGCTGGCCAGGGGGTGACAGCACGTGAAAATGCTACTGGCCAGCTCCAGCTTGAAAGAGTTGGGAGGTACAAGAAAACCACCCAGAGAGGCTCAGGTTGGTCTTCTCCAGGGGACAGAAAAGATGGAAGTTGTTGTTGGGATCTCCACCACTGAGATCCCAATTCTAGGCTCCTTCTGGGGTTGTCCTGTACACCCATCCTGCCAGGAAAAGCTGTCCAGGGGGATGCTATGGCTGGAGACAGCATCTTGGATGAGCTTACAGCCAGTGGAACCCCTCCGTGGAGGGAGCGGGCACTTACTGTGCAATTTCCCACCAGCTCTCTCCTCTGATTTAGATGGCTACAGGATTTCCTGGGTCTATTGTCCTGCCCAGCAAACCCTCCTCTCAGAGTGGTCTCCAAGGCCGTGGGTGAGGCTGGAAGCAGAAAGTCACCAAAAACAGGGCTGGGAAAATAGTCAAGCACTCTGAAGGCTTTTGTTTTGCTCCTGTGCCGGAGGAAGCCTGAAGAAGTTGTTGCTGTACCTGACCTTCCGGTGCATGCTCACTCCCATCGAAACAAGGCTCCCGAAATAACTCCCTCAAACAATGTGGCCATAGCGTCAGCTTTCTCCTCCCTATGCCCAGCAGTCCTGAAGCCCGCGAGAAACCCCAGCCCATGGGTTTCGATTCATTGTATTTATAGGAAACAGCCAGCGGCTGGGGAAATGCAGCCCAGAATAAAACGCAGTCACAAATGTTCAAGCTTTGTTGCTTTTCTCAGGGAACTTAGCAAAAAGCTCCATCTTTTGTCCCAGTTTGTCTCTAGAGAGCAGGGACTTGGCCCCACTTGCAAAGGCTGGGGAGGGAGACGCTGCTGCAGCTCCTTTGTGGGTCCACGAGGTCTGTGTTACTCTCTGACACTAGATCCCCTGCTCTCAGCCGGCTTCTTGTGCAAGAAAACAGAGCTGGGACAGCCAGACTGGTGTTACCGCAACCCTGAACCTCACAGAGCCCAGCCCACCGCTTCCGATCCACTCCCAGGGGGGTTCAGCATCAGCTCAAGGCACTGAGAAACACTTTGATGTTTCTGGGGTTCCAGGGAGGGGTTTTATAGCTTTGGTAAACCAACCTGTGGCAGCGATAGAGCTGGAAATAAAACATCTCGGTGCCCGCGTACGGCAGACGAGCTTTAAGGCCCGGGTGCCAGGTTTCTCCCCCTCCCCATCCTGGGTAAGCTCCCCACCTCCTCCCACCACAGAGAACGGACTGCCAGAAATCACACGTCTTGTTTTAGCTCCGCCGAAACCCGCCTGCCTCCTGGGCTCGCTTCTCCTTTACGTCAAGATGCCGCTATTGCATATGCTGCCGGCGCCAGCGGGAAGTTTTCTGCCAACCCCAGTGCAAAGAAAGAAATGTGGCAGGGGAGACTTTCGCTTTCAGATGCCAACAGCCCCCCCCTCCCCCAGCAGATCAGGGACCGGCAAAACTCTCCTGCAAATCCTGGATTGTGGGTCCTAGGGGACAAGGATGCCTGGTGTGTCCCAGGCTGATCCCTATCACCTCCGAGATCCTTGGTGTATCACTGCAAATTGGGGATGGAGCTCGGGGGGCTCACACTTAACCACTAATGTGTCAGTATTTTCCAACGCTATCTGCAGGAACAGGCCCAGAAATAGCTGGGCACAGGTTTAGGTGAAGCCACAACCCTTTGAAAGCCTTGCAAAAAGGGGCCGACAGGTCTGCTGGGCTCTGCAACCCACTCTGCCTTTGTGCCAAGGTGCTTTGATGGAGGGTTTGAAAGAGAGAGGGAGGAATTGTTCTCTCCTCCTTTTGCTGGCACCTTTTAATAGCTTGGATTCCTATTCCCTGCTTCTCTCCATTCCAAGCCCGGCCTATTTTCCCCACTCATGCTGTCAACCATCAGCTCATTTTTCCCCAAAACCAGAAAAAAGAGCTGTGAGTTCAGCCACATTCCATTTCATGGGCTGTCAGCTGGGCACTGATTCCTAAGAGCCATTCCGATCTCAAAGACTAGGACCCGCATCCCTCGACTCCCAAGGAGTAACCCAACACTCACCAGGCTCTTTTCTTTATTTCAACAATCACATTCTCACTTTGGTCACAGCTCTGAAAGGTTGGTTTGTTTTTGTTTTTTGGTAGCTGTTGTGATGTTTTGTTTTTCCTCTTCTCTAATCTGAACTCATTCTCTAGAATATTATAAAATTATACAAGTACAGTAATCACTAGCTGATAATAAATAGGTATTTGTTAGTTCACAAAGTTAAAGTGCTTTGAGAAGGGATTTAAGAAGCTCTATCCTAGATTTGGGGGGAGTATCTCAGAAATGTAGTGCAGTAGGAAGCTCTGGCCCCTTGCCTGTAGTCTGTGGTGGTCACAAGAAGGCCCCCGGACAAAGGAAAAAAAAAGACTCCTTGAGCCCTCCTGAGTGTCTCTGAGCAGGCACGAAGCAGGAGCTGGGCTGCTGTGACAGGTTATTGGAAGCATGAGATTTGCCACCCACTCCATTACACGGCCTGAGGCTGGAGCGTTTTGGCCATCTGGAGGGCTGGGAAAGGTTTGGACAAGGTGTGGGATGGCTCCTTGCCCACAGGCATAGGAAGAACATCCCATTTTTCACAGTTTAGTTTTGCTTGGAGACCTCCAAAGCCCAAGGGAAGCTCCTCCCCCATCCCCTCGCTGTGAGAGAGAGGGACAGATCTGCTGTGAGCAGTGGGGACAGCCAGAGATACCCCCCCCCACACCCCCCCCCCCCCCCCCCCCCCAGCCGAGCCCGTCGGCATCGCCCTGAGATCAGCCTCCTGCCACTGCTTTCCCTGAGGAAGCCTGGTCCTGGGAGCCGGAGCTGCAGATAAAATGCCCTTAGCTGCCTGCAGAGGATTTGTGCGTTTAGAACTTCTTCCCAGGGCCTCCCGGGTTTGGTTTGGGCTCTGCTTTCACCTTTCCTTCATGTCCCCTTCGTTCTGTCCTGTCCCATGCCCCAGATCTAGCCAACTTCTGAGGCTTTTCCATGCAAAGTGCTAAACTGGTGCCTGCCCTCGCAGGTTTCCAGTGCTACTTCCCAATCTCCCTCTCATCTCCCTCTCCGAGCTGCAACAAAAAAAACAAACCCCAATAAACCAAACCCTAAACCCCTTCCAGAGACCAATTCTCCACATCAGAAGGGGACTCACATGTGACACTGGGAGTGTTCCCAGCTGCTCGCCAACCCAAACAGACATTAGCCACTGAACAAACTTGGGAGGCATCAGTCCACACTCAGAGCGAAGCACAGATCAACCAGTTCCAAAGGCTGAGGGCTGGCTCCTCCTCTTCATCACATGCATGTTCCCAACGAGAGGAGCCACAGTGCCCTGAGGATCAGTGCATGCACGTAGGCAGAAGTCCCCTGAATGTCCACACCCAGGGTAGGCTCAGGATGGAAACCAGTACAGAGCCACCAGTGTGGGCTTGGGGAGAGGCTCACACCACTCCCTCCATACTGCTGGGTGCAGCGAAAGTCCCCCATGTCCCCGCTTCCCTCCCTGTCCCCAAATCCTTCACTCGCGTCTTCCTCGCCTGGACTCCTCCACTGAGGCCAAAGATGAAGAGGTTGCTGCCCAGGACCCCCTTTTGGGACAGTCCAAGACTAATGTCCAAGGAGTGCCTAAAAAGAACGAGGTTCTTGCCTCAGGAGTGGACAGCAAGTGTAGGAAGAGTGGCAGCAGCTAGGGTGGTGGGAACACAGTTCTGCCATGTTCAGTGGAAGAGCTCCACCAACAACACCATGAGGAGAAGCTGCAGCCAAGAGCCAAATGTCATGGTGGCCTGGCCCTTCTGGGACATGAACCTGAGCTGGTTGACCAGGCGCTCCTTCACCAGAGCCTGCTTGAAGCCATCCTCCTCTGAGATGCAGACGTAGTGGCCGTAGTGAATGTGGCTCACGTTCTGGATGAAGTGGAAGCAGTCTTGCTGGGGGTGGGTGGTGTTGCAGGTCTTGATGAGGCTGTCATTGTGGTACCAGTTGTAGGTGGCATAGTGGGACTCGATGGGACAGTTGAGGTAGTAGCGGGAGAAAGGGACGACTGTGATGTTCTGATAGTCATCTACTGGAAGAGATTGAGAAGGGGGGGATGAGACAGGCATGTCCAGGAACCATGGATCCCCTGCTGAGTATGGAGGGAAGAACAGTTGAGTTAATGGAGACATGTTTCACAGTCGTTTAACAACCAAGGCAGGGCCCGACCCATGCCTGAAGTCAATGGGACTCTTACAGAATCATTTTGGTTAGTAAAGAACTTTAGGCTCATCGAGTCCAACCGTTCACCCAGCACTGCCAGGGCACCACTGAACCATGTCCCTCAGCACCACATCTCCATGGCTTGGAAACCCCTCCAGGCATGGGGACTTTGAACCCCTAACACTCTGTGATTCTGTGACTCCACCACTGCCCTGGGCAGCCTGGGCCAGGCCTTGACAACCCTTGTGGGGAAGAAATTGTTCCTCAGTTCCAACCTAAACCTCTCCTGGGGCAACTTGGAAGCCATTTCACCTTGTCCTGTCTCTTGTCCCTTAGAAAAAGAGAGCAACCCCACCTGGCTACAGCCTCCTGTCAGGGAGTTATGTAGAGCAAGAAGGTCTCTCCTGAGACTCCTTTTCTCCAGGCTGAACAACCCCAGGTCCCTCAGCCACTTCTCAGAAGGCTTCTCACAGGACATCAGCAAATACAGAGTCAAAAGCCTCTTACCAAGCTCAGAAACACATCATCTAGCAATTAACTGCAAGCTGAGACTTGGTGTCTCGGTTTCAGCACAGTCCTTCCCAGTTCCACAGGAACAAGTTGCAACACCCTTGCACACCCAAGACTTGAGAATAGGTCACCCTGCCCCAAAGCCCACCTTGAATTCATGGCCTAGAGCTCAAACCTTTTACATACCTTCTTTCACATCCCCCTTTTGGCACTTTCCTCGCCACAGGTCCAGGTTCAGGTTCTGATGCACCTCCCTGGCAGATGGGAATAAGCATTAAGGTGAGGGAAGCAGTGCTTCAGGGCTAGAAAAGGAATCGCCCACACAAGATGTGGTGGATCGGATAAGGAAGAAAAAAAAGTTCCAACACCTGCTGTTATCTGGTTAGGGAAAAATCACACCCCCCACCCCCACTTTGGAGGTTGGAGGAAGGCAAATGTGAGACCCAGTAGCTCACCACAATCAACTGCTTTAAACAGCGTCAGAACTATGCACATTTCTAGCACTGAAAGAGGGGTTGGGTGCTCAAACCCCACCGATCTCTCTCTCCAGAGCAGGGGTGCTGCAGGAGGGATGGATCTCTGCAATACCACAGTTTTTGAGGCCTGGACACCAGGAGCTCATTTCTCTCCATGATGGGAAAATGGCCTCAAAACCACGTGTAGCCCTGGCCAGGAAGGGGAAATACCCAGGGTCTGAGCGTTTGTCATGTGAAAGCAACCGGCTGAGGGTGATGGAGAAACAGCAAGACAGCAGCACCACATACCGGTTCAGATAAACTGACTGGCAGGTCCCGTTGGACCACCCACAGTAGGGGTCCCTCGCCAGCAAGCAGCTGTCGCAGTTGTTGCGATACACCCTGCACATGTCCATAGGGATCTCCACGACTTTACTTGTTGAGCCAACGTAGAGCATTGCCTGCAGGAGGGAAGCAGAGGGACTGATCATCTTGACACTGATGTCCCACTGACACCTTATGAAGGTATAGAATTTATCCTCCAGCTTTGCTGCAATGCTGGGGTGGGGATTTCACCCAGGGAGCAAACAGCCATGTTCTTCCCTTGCCTCCAGAGGAGAGGAGGTGCCCAAAAAGCTCCGTTGCCCACTGACCACATACGGAGTTACTCAGGAGTGGGGACATCAGCCCAGCCCTTAACAATTCAGCAAAGCAAAAGCTCAGTGCCAGACCAGCCAAAAACCCACCCAGAGGACACTTCCAAAGGGGCTGTCATTAAATCATCAGCCCCTGCTTCCCATGCTGCTCACTCTTAAAGCTACAACCCAAGTCACTGGTTTTTCCTTTCTATGGAGCAGGCAGAAGCTCACCCTCTTGTGGTCCAGAATCATGGACTGGATTGGGTCCTTCTTTGGGAAAACCTGGAGCTCCATGATGTTCTGCACCCCATCCGGCAGCTCCACGATCTTGTGAATGGATCCTTTGTCTAGAAAGAAATTGGGGAGAGGTCCAGTAAAGCACATTGAGCGCAGAAAGGCAAGGCAGAGGGGCTTTAGGCAGGGGTGGGGAAGGTGGGTAAAGAATCAGCTCTGTTAGGAAATCGACCCCCAGACAATACTGTTTCCCACAGCAGAGACTTGTCATCCTCCCAGCCCAGAGCCACGAGGAACCCATTTCCCATCACCCTTTGGAACCAGGCTGTGCCTGCTTTGATCAGCCTCAGCAAGAACACCCAACTGCTCTCCAGCTCCACTCGGCTTTGATCACTGGCCTGTTCTGGCGTGAGCCTCATCTCACTGCTTGCCTGAGGCTGAAACTTGGGGCTTTGTCTGTTTTTCTAATTAAAAGGACTCCCCTCCCCCGTTAAATGACTCCAAACTTGTAATTTAAGAAAATGAGTCAGTTTGGTGGAGGGATGGAAAGACAGATCCTGAGGGAACAGGAATCGGAATTGTTTGGATTAGAAAAGACCTTTCAGATCATCAAGTCCAACCATTAACCCAGCTCTGCCAGGTCACCACTAAACCATGTTCCTCAGCACCACATCTGCTCCTGTCAGGGTGCTGGGGACCATGAGAAGGTCTCTCCTGAGCCTCCTTTTCTCCAGGCTGAACAACCTCAGGTCCCTCAGCCACTTCTGACAAGACTTGTGCTCCAGACCCTTTCGCTGACCTTCTCTGGACACGCTCCACCCCCTCAGTGTCCTTCTTGGAGCAAGGGGCCCAAAACTGAACCTGGGATTTGAGGGACGGCCTCCTCAGTGCCCAGTACAGGGGTCCTGCTGGCCACATCATTTCTTCATTATTTACCCTCCTATAGCACTTGCTCAGTTTCCCCTTCCCTACCATCAACTAGGAGGAGGTGAAAGACGTGACCTCAGGTCAGGCAGGGATTAAGACCCCCAGGTGCTGCGGGGTGTCTCTTGACGCCTCACCTACCCCAGTGAGGGTGGGCAGCTGCCCTGCCAAGCCCTGCATCCTGGAACAGAGCATTAGCTGTGTTTAACCTAAGGCTTTAGGCAGGATAAGAATTATCTGAGTATGCGTGGGCCCTAATCCAACCCAGGCCACCTATGGAGAGCCGTCTGCGGTCTTTTTAATCACAGATTAAGAAACAAAACCCCCAGAAAGTCCCTCCACAAGTGCCAGTGAATGCATCCCAGCACAGTGCAGAGAAAGGGAGGAGCAGAGCTGTAGGGAGTGAGGCCAGGGCGGTAGGCAGGGAAGAGAGGGAAGCTCTGGGTTCAGGATCTTTGCACCTTTCTGGGCAAGTGTACCTGCACCTCAGGGGAAGTCAGGATGCTACCTGAACCAGCTTGCCAGCCTTTTGCTCTTCATCCCATGCACCTTGCAGCTGAATAGTCCTGGCCCAGCTCTGCAGCATCTGTAGCTGCTCCAAGACCTGCGATGAGCTGGCTGTGTCTCCAGCCAGAGGCACTCACCCCGCAAGGAAGTCTGTGCTGCTGCACTAGAGCAAGCAGGGACAGAAGATGACCTGGAGAGACTTGTGCTACCCCTCCCTTGCCCTAAAAACACTTGGCCTGAGACCTACCACAGGCTGAAACAGCCCAACTGTGTAAACCCCATGTGATGGGATCCTGCTTTCAGCCTGTCTTTGCCTACGCAGCCAAATGGGACATGTATTGAGCTGTGCTGGAACTTGGCAGCTCTTTTCTGCTTGACAAACATATGCCATGCTGGGAACGCAGCCCCTCGTTTTGCTCTGCACTGAGGGTCTCATCTGCTTCCCTTGGGTTCCTCGCCCTTTGGGGGAAAGAAAACTCTGGGGTACTCCAAAGGGAATGATTCCCAGTACCTGTTGCCAGGTAAAGCACATTGTAGCGGTGTCCGTCACCCGCAGAAACCTCATGCACCCCAATCTTCTGGTAGCGGTGCTTGTTGTGGAACAAAGGGCTCTTGGTGGGGGAGAGGGGTTCCACGCGGTCCTCTACCTCCGGGTGGCTGTCAGCTATCTTGAAGGTCTCACTCGGGGTGTGCTGTCCAGAGGAAACGCACTGTGGCAAGAGGGGACAAAAGTCACCATCAGACAGGTCCCAGAGGATGAGGCTCAAGGGCAGGAGAACATGGCAGGGCACAGCATAGACAACTCAGCCCAGAGGAGCATGCCAAGGTATGAGCCCATCTTCCCCTGCTCTTTATGGAGACGTTGGACCTTACCCAGCCTCCTTTTGTTTCCAGCAACAAAGCTCAGATCCTTCCCACAGTGCCCACAACCTTCCTTGATGGCCTCCTTGCTGCCCCAACTCCCACCCGGCTGCTGGGACCAGCTCTCCTGGCCTCAGGCCTCTCCACTTCATGGGGGCATCTTTTATCACTCACTCACCTGCCCAGGCTTGATCTCTGGGTTGGGACCATTATAGCCTTTGAGTTTGGACGTCCGAAACACGGTGTCAATGTCTCCAAACGAATAGACGCAAACAGCAGAGCTTCCCCTGAATGCAAGGAGACAAAGAGAGGGTCAGGGAGACATTGGCCACCACCCCTCCAACTGGGGCACAGTCGTGTGCATCATGCCCTCACCAACAGTGTCCACCCTGGCTGTTTTCCACCCGTGTGCCTGCCAGAGAGACTGAAAGGTTGAAGGCAACAATTTGGCCCATGGGACGGGACAAAGGCCCTCACCAGGTGTTTGTGAAGAGCCCATAGACTTTGGAGTGCCGCCAGTTCCTCGCAGGGACAAAGAAGACATCTTGCAACCAGTTGAAGTTGCCCTTGGTAACTGGGTCAACACAGATCAAGCTGGCCTTCAGGAAGGTAGTCCACTTGGAAGCAGAGAGCGAACTGGTTCCCCCTTTATCTTCCTGGGAGAGAGGGAAAGGAGAGAGTCAGGGTTTGTCGCAGAAGAACACGAAGTCCCCTCCTTGTCCAGCAACTTGTATGGATAACTGGGGGATGCTTCAGAGGTAATGCTGGTCACTGCAGCAATCGCATACCTCTCTAGCATCCCAGTGAGACTGAGCTTTCTCCCTCCTTCAGGCAAAGTGGGAGCCAGAGGATGAGAAGGCCAAAGCATATGGCAGAATTGAGGCAGAGGGGCCAAATCCAGTGCCAGTAACACCAGGTGAGCCTGCATGTCCATTTGCCACCCCTGGAATACTCTTTCCTTCCCACCATACGCTGTTCTCGTGGTACCTTACACAGCTGGGCCACTCGGGAGATGTTTCTAGGGGCCTC
The DNA here is from genome assembly GCA_025345505.1 of Todiramphus chloris collaris. Taxonomy (NCBI): domain Eukaryota; kingdom Metazoa; phylum Chordata; class Aves; order Coraciiformes; family Alcedinidae; genus Todiramphus; species Todiramphus chloris. The sequence goes on from JANVCC010000034.1 coordinate 24,109,370, forward strand.
AGGACTCTTGTCTGGGTTGTCTTCACGGAAGAAGTAGTAAATCTTGTTCTGGTGAGGCTCTTCATGCCTTAATGTGGTGGCTTTGACAAACTGAGGGTCTGAAAAAGGGAAGTGAGCCATCAGAAGAACTTGGCCTGAGCACACATTTCATCTGAAAAGCCACCATCAGCGTCACTAGCGAACCACTCACCCTCAGACAAGGTGAGGAGATGCAAACACCGTTAGTACTCCAGGCAAAGGACAGGTCCAAGCCCTCCCTCTACACATGACCGGTGCATCGCACTGACAACCACTCTTCATGTGCCACCTTTCCAGGGGGTTCCCCTTCCTCTCTCTCCTGCCCAACTCATTCCCTTGAAGGCTAAGTCCCCAGAGCCCAGAGGAGTCTCAGCTGCTTAGCAACAAAGGAAACTCCTTCTCCCTTCTTGCACAAGGGAGCTGTAATCACCCAGAAAGGCTTCCCTGGGGGACAAGGAGCCGCTCTGCTGTTTGCGTTGGCTGTGGAAAATCCAATGATGCTCTTCCTATGAATACACCGGTGCCACAAAGGGCATCCCCACAACAACAGGGTCCCTCTGAGCATCGTTACTCAGTGTCCCCATGGCAGGGGGCTCCGTAGAGGTGCAGGATCGGCCTTGTGGCTCTGGGTCTATCAGGTTTGTTTGCCGGTACCTTGCTTTCCCCCTCCACTGCCCTGCATGAACAAGTCCTTGTTTGCCCTGGTGTCATTTTGATTTGATTTTCTCTGTGGCCAAAGCTTCGATAACCTCCCATTCCCCAGTGTCACTGGGAGGCTTGGCAGAAGGTAATGCAATAAGCTCACGAAAACTGAGGAGGGTCTTTTCTCTCTATTACCCACTTTGTCTCATGCACAGCACAACATGTTCCTGCCCCAGCGTCACCCTGGCTGGGGATTTGGAAAGAGTCACTGCCTGCAGTGGAAGTTATTCTTCCCATTTCTACCACCACACAGCAGCTGATCAGCATCTTTACACAACCATATTTCCTTCTAGCATCTGACAGGGGACCTGTCTTCCATTTCTCTCTATTTCCCCATCTCCTCAGCCTGAGCAAGGGGAACTCACTCGTCAATTGTTCTGCCCCAGAAGCAAAGAGGTGAAATTCCCCCAGTGGGGAGCCCAAGAGCTGGAGGGAGCCCCTGGGTCCCTCCTCACTAGCATCACAGATGGGGACAGGATCAGCCCTCTCCACAGCATCAGGGGTAGCCAAACCCAAGCAAGAAGCTCTGGAGCTACATACCAGCTGAGCAGAGGATGGACCCCTCCAAGCTGTGTCAGATAGCTATGGCCCACAGTTGTGTGCTGACAGAAGTCAATTTATCTGCCTGGTGGGTCTCACGCCTTCAAGATCTCCCCCATACTCACTCTGCATCACTGTGTCACTTGTGTAGAGCTCTCCACCACCTCTCACTCGACGGAAACGGGGTATCTTGCCATTCTGCTGGCTCTTCTTGATGGTGGAGTAGATGTCATGACCTGTGGGACAGGAAGGCTCTTTTGCAGCAGGCTGTTTCCAGAGAGGCCAGAAGGATTTGTGAGAAGGAAATAGAGAACTAAGAACTCTCTGGGCACAGGGACTCACAGAGATGGTGGATACAGGTCAGGAAACCCAGTCCTCACTGCCTAACAGGACTCCCCCAGCCCTTTTCCTTAAAGAGTGGCAGGGACAGACTATTGCTCTACCTCTGGGAAGGATCCTCATCTGTCCCTCTGACATGGCCAGAGCAGTGGAGTTACTACAGGGCCCTCCTCCCTCCCAGTCCACAGTCTCGCACCGAGACTCAACCCCATCCCTGGGCAGAAACAACCAACCTCAGGCCATGCTCTTTCTTAGAACGATGTGTCTTTCGATGAGGCGAAAGCAAGAAGCACTAAGGACAATCTCCAACCAGAACAAGCCCTTGGAGCAGCCTTGAGGTTGCCCCTTTCCATTACAGAGAGCTCAGGCTTCCTGCACAGCATCTATAGCTGAAAATAGGTGAGCAGATGACTTACCGTCAATGACTACGAGCGTATTCGAGTCAGGGGTGAAAGGAGCGATACCTCTGCCATCCCACGGAGTGCTCTCCTTCCTTTGTGTCTGGGAAAGGACGGAAATGGTCCCTAAGTGTGATCAGGGAAGGCAGAGGAGCCAGGTACCAACATCCAGCCCTGGGGCAGGAGGAAAGCAGCTCTCCTGGGCCCACACAGCCCAAACGAAGGAAGGATGCAGCCCATCATCAAATGGGCCATGTAGAGTCCCTGCTGCATACAGAAGTGAGCAGAGGGAGGCATTCAGAAGAGTGGCCAGCAGGTCAAGGGAGGTTCTCCTCCTCCTCTATTCTGCCCTAGCAAGGCCACACCTGGAGTACTGGGTCTAGTTCTGGGCTCCCCAGTTCAAGAGAGACAGGGAACTACTGGAGAGAGTCCAGGGGAGGCTACAAGGGTGCTGAGGGGCCTGGAACATCTCTGTGCCAAGGAAAGGCCGAGAGCCCTGGAGCCATTCAGCTGAAGCCTGAGGGGATCTGATCAATGCTGATCAATGGCTAAAGAGTCTCTGGGGGGTAAGAGGATGGGGCCAGATTCTTGTCAGTGGTGCCCAGCGACAGGACAAGGAGCAACAGGCACAAACTGGAACCCAGGGGGTTCCATTTGAGCAGGAGAAGAAACTTCTTTGCTGTGGGGGTGCCAGAGCCTGGCCCAGGGTGCCCAGAGAGGTTGTGGAGTCTCCTTCTCTGGAGAGATTCCAAACCTGCCTGGATAATATGATCCTAGGTCCCCTGCTCTGGGTGACCCTGCTGGAGCAGGGGGGTTGGGCAAGATGATCTCCAGAGGTCCCACCCAACCCCTACCATGATGTGATTCTATGGTTCTATGACAAATGAGCACAGAGCTGGCACATTTGGCCCCCTCCTTGTGTGGGCTGGCCCATGCTGTCACAACAAAGGCTTCAAGGGAGCTAATGTTCGGGCATTTGAGAGCACTCTGAGAAAGAGAGGGGGTCAGGGCACCAGTTTACACCTAGAGATAACATGAAACAAACCAGCAAGTGCTTTGCTCTGGTCCTGTCACAAGTAGCCACAACATACCACATTCCAGCAGGTGGGAGCGCAGGCACCAGTCCCACAAACTAACATCCCATCTCCATATTGCTCCACTAACGTCAGGTAATTTTTACTGTCCTCCTGCAAGAGAAAGGAAAGGAGCACACAGTTCCTTCTCCAGTGGGCCTTCAACCCAAGTCCTCCAGCCCTCACCCATCCAGCTGTTACAGCACAGGTAGGACCTACCAAGCTCCCAGGCATCATGCACTGGCCTTCATTTTTCACTGGGAAGTCTTCCTAGGATAAAAGAGAAGGAGATGTGAACCACACCTATCTTTGAAACAAGAAGGGAAGTCTCTGGGCCCAAACTTCAGTAACCGACTTGTTTGAGAAGAACAAGAAGGGGTCATGATAAAGACAACTTGGGGGGGGTGGGGGGGGAGAGGGCGGTTCCTGAGTTCCTAACTCAGTGCCCAGCTGATCCAGAAATTTCTGCTTCTGAGGAAAAGCAAACTGGGCTTCCACAAATGAAAAGGGATGAGAACAGAGCTTCTTCCCAGTGAAGCGAGTCTGAACACCCCTTCTCATGCTCAAGAAAGGGTCCCTCACCAGAAAAATCCTCCCTGGTTAGCAGACCATCCTTACCGTGTAGTTCTCAGAGGTTGCAAAGTCGTAGTAGTAAAGCTTTCCCTCTCCCCCGATGTAGATGGCTGAGCTGTTTTCTTTGTGGTAGAAGACTGGGTACTTCTCACTGCGGGGAAACACGTATTCTTTCGCACCTAGGAAGAGCACAGTGGAGGCATTCGTCAGAGAGAGCCCACGCGGCCACTTCAGGAGGCTCCAAATCCCTCTGTGTGTCCTCGGTGCAGTGTGAGCCATGAGAAAAACAAGGACACAGAGCTGGGGGCCCAGCTGGGATGGCTGGTCCAGCATCAAGCAGGCACGAAAGGGCAGCTCCCAGGCTCAGAGCTGAGCTATTGGCCCTTTGGCCCCAGGGGACAGGAGGGCTGCCCAATGGAGCAGACTGAGGAAGAGGAGGAGGAAGAGAAACTTTGCTGCAGGAGCTCTCACAGGAGAGCAGAAGCTCAGAGTGACTTAGAACTGTCTTTGCAGCAGCCAGGGGATGCCTGCCGTCCCACTTCGCAGCTGAGGGATCAACCTCCCCCTGCCCATGGGGTAGATCATCTCCTCCCAGCCCAGCATCGCCTGGCTCCTCACCAGCCTCCAGCTGCACTGTCAGCACCCTCCCTCCAAGTGCCGGGAAGGACGGACAGGGTTTGGAGCACCCAGGTCAGGAGAAGGGTGCAACTCACAGGTTCCACACCCCCAGACATGAACAAGAAGCGAGCTGCAAGACCTGGGACCCATGTCACAACCGGTTGCGGCAAATAGGAAGCTTTCCAGGCCCGGCTGGGAGGAAGAACAGCCTGTTCTCCCCTCTTTCCTTCCTCTTTCACCTGCTGGCTTTTCCAGCTCTTTTTTAATAAAAACACCCTCCTTTCCCTGCTGCATTGCCATCACAGCACAGCACAATTGAAAGGCTCCTCCCCTGGGGCTGGGGCTCTGTTGGTCCTGCATCCCTCTCTGGGATGGTGCAGCCACATCTGGGCAGCTTTGAGCAGCCACACCGGGGCCTGGCTTCACAGAAGGTGCGATGCCTGTGGCACACATCCCTGGCTGTAGATTTGCAGCAGTGACATCAGGAGGGGGAAAGCTCTCCGGCCATCTCTGCTTAGTATGACAGGGCGCTTGGTTTTCATCTCTTCCCTCCAAAGAAAAGGGGCCTCTCCTGGCAAGTGCTGCTGCTCCCAGCAGACGGACAAAGGCTGCGCCTGCCTTGGGAGCTGCCTGCCTGCGCAGACAGGCAATTAATCAGTGGCACGTGTCCCTCTCTATTTATAGGGCCGCTTGGCAGGACAGGCAAAGGACAATCTTTGCAGAGTCCAGCATTCCCCCTACACCCACAGCATGCCGCGCAAGGGACCCGACAAAGCCCCGCAGAGCCCAAAGCTGAAAAGACTTCTTAGAGATCACCGGGGCTCCTGAATGTCTGTGGGAGACAGGGGGTGGATTCAGCAGTTGAGACCCCACAGCCAGGAAAGTCCAGCTGGTTAACGGTCCCTACCCTGTCCAAGGACTTGGAGAAACTCCTCAGCATCTGCTTTGCCTGCTGGAGAAGCTGGTATTGAGTCTTTTCAGAGTGACTGTGAAACTCATTTGTCTAAGTAGCCCTACAAGCTGGAAGCCAGCTGGTCATGCCAGCTAGCCCAGGGAATCTCATTTGCCACAGACTCAGTCCATGCTTGCCAGGGAGGAGAGGATTAATTCCCTTTCCACCATCCCCCTCTCAGCCCAACCTGTGCAGCCTATGCAGAGGGGAGCCCCTAAAACCTTTCCCCCCCATCCAACATAATTCAACACACCACAGGCAGGTCTGGTCAGACCTCAGTAAACTTTGCTCTTGTTTTCAAACCTCCCATCTCAGCCCTTAAATTTGCTGCTGACTCCCCCAGAGCTGTTCCTCACTCCTCTTCCTCCAGCTCACCCTTTAGCATAGTTCAGCCCTGTGTGCTCCCATTAACTTTGGTTTTGTTTTGACGCCTTCTCACAACGCCGCTTCTTTTTTAAGCTTGGCTCTGAGAGCCGTGCCAACCTGCAAGGACACGCTTCTCTTCAAAGAGCTAAACAAACAAGCCCCAAACAATAATTTGGTTGGCGCCAACGTATTATTTATCCTGCGGTTCCCCAGGGACAGCACTGAATCACTAAGCTGAAACAGCTTTGCTAGCCAGGGCTCAGAAATGTGTTTGCAGCTTCAGCACTGATTTAACTTGATCTGACTTAAACATTTAATGAGCTCTGCCTTTAACAGCTCAGCTCAGGCAAGTGGTTTGAGCCCCTTTGCCTTTGCTTCTCATCCAGCATGATCTGGGGGAGCAGCCCTGCATCCCCAGACTGGGGGCCTAGGGTGTAAATGGCTTCAATAGCCAGGGATGATGAGGCAGAGGACACATAATGGGCCACACTATGTCCCAAAAGAAGGGGATGTGTCTCTCCTAGCAAGCCCAAGGTGGCTTTTGACACTGCCAAGAAAGATTCACCCCCCTGGAAGGGGGAGGACATGACCCTGCAACCACCCTCACTCCAAAATCAAGTCTGGAGCTTTAGAAGACACAGGGCTCATTTCCAGTGCCTTGCTGAAGTCCCTTTGCCTGGCATTTACTGCAAACCCCACCGTCAGTGCCCAAATCAATGGCACAATTGTCAATTGAAATGCTTCCCCCAGGCTGGAGGAATGAATGGGAGAAAGAGCAGCTTTGTGCTCTGCAGGCAAGATGGAGAGAACCACACCAGACTGAAGAAGAAGAATATGAAATGAGGGAGAAGGAAGGAGCCCAGTGCAGCATCTCAGAAGGATGCCTGCAGGGTGAGGTAACGGAGGAGGAGGGAGATACTCTGGATGAGATGAGGGCAGGGAGGCCCGTCTTAAACAGAGAGTGACAGGGATAACAGAGGGAGCAATCCTGCTTCCCATCTTATAGAGTGAAATGGGGCTGTGTCCCTAGACAGTTTGGGCAAATCCAGCTTTAATGACACACCAAAGGGCGCTCTGGCTCCCTCTGAGTCCAGGAGGTTTAAAACCATCACTCCTTGTCCTGTCATGACAGGCCCTGCTAAAAAGTCTGTCCAGGCAGAACCTGGCCCTCCCCCACACCACAGCAAGGCTTCTCAGAGCATCCCAGAGCTTTGTGCAATGGACGAATGTGCCCCCCCCACCTCCAGAACAGATATCCAACTAGAGAAGCAGCGTGGGCTTTGCAGGCAAACTCAACAACCCATCCCTCAACCCGGCTGGAGGGCTGACTCAGCTACAGCGGTCCTTCCCTCCACACTCCACCATTTCCCAGTCTGACAGCTGGCTCCAGCATCCCAGACACTCAGCTTAGTCACTGGCTCGCATGGCTCCCAGCGCTGGCAGTGGGTGAGTCTTTGCAGGGCTACAATTCACCGATGCTGGGGGAGGACTACGTCTTCTCCAAAATGGAGGTGATAGTTATAAGCTGCTCCATTGTCAGCGTTTTAAAATAAGGAACTGAAATGAAGCTTGGGAAAGAAAAGGGAAGGAGAATGAGATAAGAATCTGCTGCTTCTTGGAAGTGGCACTAAAGCGGGCGAGAGGCAGATCCTTTACTCGCTGTTAAGCAGGACCCCTCATGGAATACGAAGCAGGGAAGGCAGGCAGGGTGTAAGATTTACCTGCTCCACATCATGGGGCCTGCTCAAGCTCTTTTAGCTACGCTCCCCAAATTCTCCTGCTGCTGCCAGATGATGGGGACATGGGGCTGGGCCACCCGCCAAGTGAAAAAAACCAGCATTTAACGTGTTGCCGCCGCGCTCCCTGCCACCCAGGCAAATCCAGGCGGCAGTCCCCGGGGAGCTCGTCTCGCTGTATGTAACACATCAGAACACTGTCAGTCGCCACCGGCACGCGTCCTGCCCTCCCTGGCACACCGCCGATGCCACCGCCACCTGCTCTGCTGCCGCTCGGCCTGACAGTGAGCACGATCCCACCTTGGGCAGGGCTCTGGCTGGATCCTTTCCTGCTTCCCTCCTTTTCCAAACAATTTCTCATTTCCCAGGTTTTATTTCTTCCTTCCTTTTTGAACAGGCTGAACAGATTATGACCTTGATAGCGTCATGTCTCTGCTGCAGCCCGACTGGGATTGGCTCTGATGGCAGAAGGAAAAGCTGCTCTCTCAAGGCTGACTCACGGAGCATCAATACAGGAGGGTCCCGGACACGGGGTTTGCCCTCCCCATCTGTGCCATGAGCCCTCATCCCCCAGCAATGTGGGCCTGGCCATGAGTCAGGGCTGACTGCGTATTCCCAGCTCCTGTGCACCACCCTCACCCTGCTTTTGGGAACACGAGAGCCGTCTCGACTCAATGACATCAATCCCTATTCTGCTCCCGCTTCCCCACAGCTCACAGGATACATGATGAGCAGCCCAGGATGGGCAGATTGACTCCTTTCCTTTAAAGGCCAGGGACATCATTTAGATCCACTGCCTCAGTCACCCACTTTGGCCTCAGGACTCTGACATCACTATGCGTAGAGATTCCAGTTTCACTACTCCCCCAGGCCAGACCAGTAAAATGATCCCTGGATTTCCTACCTGCCTGAATACCAGCCCTGGGAGCCCCACCAGCAGATTGTCCACTTCAAAGGGAGCCTGGGGAGCTGCAGCACCCACCCCACAGGGAAGGAGACACCCTGCAGGGCTGCCAGAGGTGCCCTCCATCCCTAGGAAGAAGGATCAGCCCGAACCACACTGTTCCCACCCAAGAGCCATCCGCTGTCTGTCTCCCCAGTTCTGCCATGGCCGCTGGCAAGAAGCCAAGCCATGTTTATTTTTTCAGATGACCTATAATTTCCCAAGTTGAGCCACTGAGGAAGGAGGAAGTTTACCTCCAGGGAGCTGCTGTGCTCACAGAAGAGGCTCAGTTTTCCTTCCCCTATGACTTTGCCCGAAGGGAACAACGTGACACATGGAAACTGCAGTCAGACTGGAGAAGGGCTCCCTAGAGCCCTGCTCACCCACCAGCCATCCCCATCCCATGGGATGGCTGCCTCAAGCAGCTTGAGATTCTGCAACAACTGAGGTTTTTTTATAGGAATGACTTGTCTCTAAATAAGATGACCCAGGAGGGACACTCTGGGGGGTTTGCTCTGACCTGTCACAGAGTAATTGAAGGGCTGTGAGCTGTAAGGTCTCCAAAACGGAGGTGGAAAATTACATGCTTTTTGCAGGAGGAGTTTCTGAGAAAGGGGTGAAAAAGCAATTCAAAGTGGGAAACCACTTCCTTCTTGTTGTTCAGTAAAAAACCTGGCCCACCAGTCTCTCCTCACCCTGTCTCACATCACCAGCCCCCTGCTAAAGGATTCATCTGTACCCCTGGGAGCCGGGATCCTCCCAGCACTGAGAAAGCAGAGGCATGGGGTGAAGGATCAGCCCTTGGGGAACATCACTTGGTGTGCGGGGCAGCCCCGCACCACGTCACTTCAACCTGTGCTCCTACAGCAGTCACTCCTCAAAGGAAGCAAAATAAAAAGAGCAGAACCACTGCTGCCCCGTTCCCCTGTAAATTTCTATCCCAGACTCCTAAGGGCCAAGTATCATCCTTGTCCTGCCTTCTCTGTCCCCTACCTATTCAGGTTGGTGCAACTGGGAACATGGCCATCAGCTGGTGCCCATCAGCCTCGTGCCTGGTTTATGTTGCCTTCCCTTCCTTGCCTTCCCTGACTACTTTTCAGGATGCTTGCAGGGACCCCCCAAAACTCCTCCGCAGTATCAGGCTTTGAGGAGCAGCAGTGCAAACCAGGCAAAAAAAGTGCTAAAAATGTCTCTTGCTGAAGCAAGACCAGACACAGGCACACGTGTTTCCTGCTCCTCAAAGCCCTCTGTGCTGTCCTCACGCAGCTCCCTGGCACAGGGAGACCCTCAGATCATGCCTGTGCCCACCCACGAGAGCCTTACAGGGCTGCCATACTGCTTAAACCTCTCCTCTTTCTGCCTCAAGCAGCAAAACCACAGATGAAACACAGGTACATTCATTCCCAGTACCAACTGCCAGAGTCCAAGAGCAGTCACCAGTTCTGACCGCAGCTCTACAAAGGGCAAGGTCTGGAAAACAGACCAAAGAAGCCTTGTATAGGCATAAGTCATTATTTACATATTTGATAACCAGGCAGGGAAGGGCATGGGCCAGGTAGAGCAGCAACGCTGACCTCAGAGCAGCTGTCTTTGCTTTAGCCAGATCCTCTCACAGAAACATCTGAAGAGCACATTGTGCGCCCAGGAAGAAGAGAGTAAATAAAGAGTTTTCCTATAAAGGCAAAGCGCTTTCTCATCAGCCCAGAGCAGGTAAAAGCCCCAACCGTAATTTTTCCATGCCCTCCACCCTGTAGGAAACACTGTGGTTTGGCTCCTGAGAGTGAGGGCTTGGGCTGCGTGCTGCTCTCCGTTCTCCTTCTGTGACTATCAGGCAGAGAACCAGTGAGCCCAGCACTGGGCAGCACAGGCAGGATGTAGAGGAGCAGTGGGATGTGGAGCCCTGAAACCTTGCTAGTGGGAAACCCAGAAGAGGGGTGTGAATGCCCAGAGGGAAGGCACACAGCCGGGAAGCCCGTGTTACTCAAACCCAGACCTTACTGCCTTAAAATACAATCAAGGAGTGAAATATGTAAGTTTGCAGGAAGTCAGAGCATGGGTTTAATCAGTTTGCTGATACTCATCCTGTCCCTCGCTCAAAATGAGCAGCATTTAATCATCCAGCAAGAAACCTCACACTATCTTTTCTCACAGCCCTCCCCAACTCCCCCTAAGCACCCCTCCGAAGGAAGGGGGAAGGCCAGAGATCTATCACCAATATCTACATCTTCTCTGCAGCGGGACTTTTCCACCCTTGGCCAAGCCACGCTCCTGGCTACCACCACACAAAGCTTCTTGCCATTTTTTTTGGCTACTTCCCCAACCGCTCCTCAAGACCCTGCACTCACGGATGCTTGCACCGTTGCTTTCAGCTGCCCTAAAGAGATCCCTGCCATCAACAGTAAAAAGCTCCAGAGCAGAGGAAACAATTCAACCCACATTATCGGGGCTCTCCCCTACAAAAGCTCACAGCCTTGCACACAATCCAAATGCCTGGGAGGGCCGCAAAGGCTCAAACTCACTGAGTACACTCTTAACTAGACAAATGTGCTTTTTTAGAGTTACACTGCAGAAGGCAAATATTCTGGTGCATTAACGATTTCCACTCTATTTCTGGTAAGCTCCAGAGTGTCTTGGCAGCAGGCAGTGGTATTCAATGCAGGGGTGAGCAAGGGCAGGAAGAAAGGGAGGGGGGGGGGAAACCCTCTCAGTTTGGTAACCCAGCTGCTGGGCATAGGCATGTCGGTTCAAAAGCTCTTTGGAGAGCTCTGCGGGTTATATCCACTTCATGAGGGGCCTCCAAGCCAGAATCAGAGCCGGCAGCGGTCCCAAATATCCACAGCAAGACACAAAAGAGCCCCCTACACCTGCAAGCGGGAAGGAACAAGCCTTGAATTCAAAGCCCATGAAGATGGGCAGCGCTGCTGGGCTGCGCTTACCCTCTGAAGGCTCAGACCAGAGGGTTTGTCTCTCTGGGAAAGGTGGGTGTTTCCTTTTTCAGTGCAAAATGACTACATAAAGGGCACACTAAGACATTACAAATAGCCCCCAGTCAACCCCCAGCACACTCACCCCCACCAAATTATACAGCAGTGGAGCCTGTGCCACTGCACGATGAGCCTGAAGCCTTTGATTTCATGGGTGCAGCTTGTCTTCTAGCGGGTACGTTTTTCCTGAAGCTGAGCAGCTTTTACTGCACCCCACGGATTGTGGGGGCTAAATTTAGAGCCAGGTTTTGTTACTTTCCAAAAGCTGTTCTCCATAATGATGGTCCTGAGCTGCACTGTGTTCCTGATGAAAGCTGCAGAACTTTGGCCTGTGATTATAGTATTTTATTATATGGTCACTGGAACAACGGCGGAACAAAAGGATGATTTTATCAGAACTTCTATCTGGAGAGCACAGCTGCCCCTCCCACTACTAGGAAGAGCAGCTATCAGAGACTGATTTATCATAAAAAGCCTTCAAGGATAAAAATTGCCCTGAGCACCTCTATGAGCATCCACCAGCAAAACAGCCGCTTTACCTTTTAGCTTAATTGGCAGCCATCTCCCACCTCCCTTCTGCTGGTTAGGGCTGAGAAGCTCAGAAACCCTTCTCACGGACATACTCTCTTCTAGACCAGGAGAGGCCAACCAGGAGGTGGCCACAGAGTGAGGGGACCTGGGCATGGAGCCTCCAGCCTCTGCAGAGGTTTAAAGGTGGGGAGAAAAGAGCCTGTGGCTCCAGAGTGAGGGTGAAGTTTCAATTCCCTATAGAAAATAAATGAGATTATGCAGAAAAGGGAGTTCCTGGCTCGATTGGGAAGGGCCCTCTCATGCTCTCTGCAGCCTTCCCACCCCCACAACAAATATCAGCTAGGTCTCGGCCCTGCAGCCATCTGGGTTTGTGCTGGGAAAGGCCATGAAGACCTTCCTGGCATCCCCTTTCTGCCTGCTTGGCCCCCACCAGCAACAACACATAATATCCCTTCTTCTCAAATCCCTCTTTTGCCTCAGCACTGCATTCCTCAGACTTTGGGAAGCCAAACCACCCTGTTACAGTCATTTGAAACCAGATGCCCAAATTAGATTTCTCCAAAAACTTGTGTTATCTAAGATAGGAGCAGCCCAAGGGCAGGTGTCTGGCTGGGACTGGCTGTGTGTTCCCCACGGAAACTCCTCCAGCTCCTTGAGCTTGCAGTGCCCTCTCCCTCCCAATACACACACACCTGATAAAGGAGAATAAATTTAAGCCAAGTGGGTAATTAGATGTGGTGTCATCCATGTTGACACCAGTCCACAGCATTCAAACTGGGGGCTGGGTGCTGACAGCACTACCAGAGCTGTCATTAAGGGCGAGCTTTGGTTTATGGTATGAAGACTGATGCTCCAGACTTGAGTTGCTCCAAAATGAGCCGACACTTCAGGAGATGCTTCTGCATCCAGCTCCTGCAGCACTCTTGACAGCATTTTCCCATCACACCAGACGCTGCCTGCAACAGCGGGTGGAGCTGGGATCAGAAGAGTGCCCAACAGGAGGAACAAGTCCTATTCTCGGAGCAACCAGGAATAGCCACACACCATCGGATGTAGCTCAACAGGAGACAGCTGGCTGCAAAACAAGCAATTTCTTCCTTCGAACTCACCTTCCAGCCCTTTTTCCGGATACCAGTTTCTTTAAAAAGCACTTTGTACTCAGTACTTAGATTTAGTTTGCACTCAAGTACTCAAGATTTAGTTTCTCCTGCTTTAAAGCCATGAGCCTGACATCAATCCCCAAATACCTTTCCAAGCCAATTTTCTGCAATTCTGACCCTGAAGCAGCCTGAGGGTTGACACAGAGCTGGGCAGCGGGTCAGCAATTTGCAGCTGGCTCTCTTTTCCCAGCCCCAAGCATTTCAGTGCAGCAGCCACAATGTTTATTCCTTCACCCCATTCCTGTTGGGTTTTTTGTGTCACACTTGGCAGTTGTGATTCACTTGCTCGGATTTGGTTGGTTTGTTTTTCTTTTTTCAATCTGCACTGAGCAAAAACTATTTTTCAACCAGCATTTTCTGATACCAGCATCACCCACCCTGTGAAAATGAGCCGGCTGCAGAAAATAGCATTGCTGGGAAAGTGAGAAGCTTCCTCCTGGAAATGGTGATGCTCTGAGAGCTTCGTGTGAAAGTGGCCTACAAAGATGTTTCACACCCCTGGGACCACGGCTCCTGAAAAAGCAGCACCGCTGTTGCCGGCAAGGAAAAGCCCATGCTGGTACCACGAGCTCTCATTTTGCCACCGCTCCCCGTCAGTACGAGCTCAGCCTCATCTCTGAGCCTCAGCTCTATTCTTCCTCTGCTCACTGAACACAGTGCCAATGGGCAGGAAGAGCTCCTAGAAGGGCTCCTACAGCACTCAGATGCCTCCTGGCACAGTTTTCCCAGGGTTAGAAGGCAGCTGAGCTTGGCATAGCCCAGGAGCTCTTATGGGCAGGATGGGCAATTTCCAGGAATTGCCATTCCAATGCTCGCCTCGTGACCCAGAGCAGGTTGGAGCAAGTTTACCCAGTCGAGGCAGCCAAGGGTCAAGTGTATAATCTTTCTTTTCCCCTGTGGGATCTGCTTATCTCCTGGCAGTTACACAGTCCCTTCCAGCTTCCAGCCTCATCTGCTAATGAGAAAGAGGGGAGTAATTAACCCGTCAGACCCCATCCTACCCCAAGGTGTAACTGCAGCAGGCTAAGAGCTTGTCTTGGATCTTCATACGTGTGAGTAAATAGGGACAAGAGAATCTTAAGCATGGCAGGAGATAAAAATTCTTCCTGCGCTGCACCAAAAGCCCCAGGCTATGGCAGCCTGACCCAGCCTGCAGGTTCCTTGTCTGTCCTCTCCTCTCTCCCAATGCTCGGTGACTTTCCGGTCATGAGACAGTCAGCCTGGGATGTCACCCTCCCACCCCGCTCCGCACAGAGGGGCTGTATCTGCCTGTTCCAGCTCCGGCCAGCCCCGGGACACAGCAGTCTGCATCTCCCCAGAGTAAACACGGAATCTGTGCTGATGAGCAAAAGCTGAGCGCGGGATGTGCATGCACGTTTTTCAAAGCAAATCCCAGGTGGGCAGTGTTTGGTTAGAAAAATACACAGGGGCAAGGGGAGGATGGAAATAACAGGGAAGAGAAGCAGGGACACAACGTGCAAGGTTGAAGCACTTGCTTCTACACCAGCTGAACTCACTCCCATTCTGCAAATCTGAGCAGATAAGGAACCTGCCAACCATTTACAACATTCCTGCATTCAGACGCTGCAGAAGGTAAGAGCCAGGACAGACCCTGACCTGTCTGTGTGCTGAGTCAGCTGCAGGGGGAAGGGGAGCAAAGGCCTTTTGTGAGGGCAACGTGAAAAGGATCTTAAGTGTTTTAAGTATGACAAGTGGTGTGGAGCTGATCTCAGCCCTTTGTCCCGAGTGACATTACCCAAAGAGGAAGAAATCCTGCAGAGTCAGATGTGCTTTCCCCAGCCAGAGCAGAGAGCTGGCCACCTGTGCTGGCTGCTGGGAGAGCTCCAGGGATCCCTCACTCTGCCTTTGGTGGCAAATGCTCCCTAAAACTGGGTTGGTCTTTGGAGAAAGCCTCCTAGCATCAGAGGGGCAAAATGTAACAGTGGCTGAGGCCTCAGGGCTGGCTTTATACGCATTGCGTGCGTGGGAAGGCAGCTCTGCAGAGTATGGTGCTCCAGCCACCCACCGCCCTGGCCTGACACTGCAAGTCCAAGTCCACAGGACTGTGAAATTACTTACATACAGGAGCTCCAAGAACTAAGACAGGCTGACTCTGCTTCTTTGTCTTCAGGTCTGAGCTTGGGATTGTGCCACCTAAGCCCAGAGACATTTTTTTCCCAGCTCGCAATGTTCCCTCACCTATTTCTTGCTATGAAGCCACACTACAAGGGATCATGAGGCAAATGAGTGGAGTAATTCAGGCTGCCTGTGGCAAGGCCAGGGATCTTTCCCTGGATCTGCTGGGCGTGCTGGCAAGGGGAGCAAGGCTGAGAGTTGGTAAGGCAGCTCTAGCTTTGCCCAGCACCAATTTCCTTCTCTCCCCCAGTACCACAGTCCGGTGAGAGATCCCACACACATATTCTGTCCTCCTGGAGTGAGGAGCTGGGCTCTGACTAGCATCAGGAAGCTCTCCCTTCACCCGCAGGGCTCCAACGGCTCGAGGTGTCTTTGCTGAGCCTGCCATACCTGGTGCTAGCAATGGGCTGTGGCGTGTAAGAAATTTAATTATGTGAAGAGCTGCCAGCTCCCACAGAGCCCAGGGCTGAGGCCAGCGCTGCAGCACTGCAAACGCAGCACTCCCCCTCACCCAGTGCAGCCCCTTTTGCCCTTGTCCCATTTCTTCACCCTCCTCCAGAGTCTCCACCCTCCTCCTCACCCACTTCCTAAAGGGCAGAGGTTGACACAGATGCATGGAGAGGCCAAGTGACCGTACATATCAAGCACAGCCCAGCGAGACAGGTGGAAAACAACCACTCAAGCCCTCTCCTCCTCCTCAGCACAGCTTTAGTCCAGGATGGTCATTTCCAACCTCATCAGACCCTGGAAATTTAACTTTTGCCCCGCTCTCCCCTAAACAGGGCAGGGGAAATATCTATGGAGACAAGCATGACCCCTGCCCTCTGCTCAGCCTCAGGCTCCGTGCCTTCTCCCTTCTTCTTGCATCCCCTTTTCTGAGACACTTCATCTACCAGCTGATAAAACACAAAACGCAATACAAGGTGCAACCTTTCGTTGCCCTCCCTGACGGTGTCTCTCCCCTTTGTGTGACCATGGTAGGCAGAGGCCACCTCGGAGCCACACACCCACAGCCCTTCCCTCTGCTCCTGGCCCTTCAGCTGCAGGCAGCAATGGGCCTGAAGAAGAAGAAAAAGGGCAGAAGAAATAATGGCAGAAGAATAACAGATGGCACAGAATAAACCATGGGAAATTCATGTCCTCTGAAGTTGCCGGCGAATAGGAAACACAGAAGAGCTGTTGTACTGCAGAGCAGCGTGAGATCTGCAGCTCGGCTGAACCCGCCAGCTTAGCCAAACAGCAGAACCGCCGGGGACAAGACGGGGGCTTTTGTTAAAGCTTCCCTGGAGGGTATTAATCAAAAAGCTTGGAAGGCACATGATAAAACCAGTAAACGTTAGTCCGCTCTTCTCAACACATGAAGCTGGGGGTGTACTCAAAGCTTGTGCCTTGAAAACATTTCTTTGTTCAGTTTCTGCTGAGATCGGACCCGATTATAAGTCCTCGCGTGCCATTATATGTATCTATTTTCTCTGAGAATAGAGATCTTCAGCAAATATTTACTCACAGAGCTCCTCTGCAGCTAACAGTACATCAGATGAATAAGAAAATGAACTGTATTATGCAAATACACTTCTCTATTTCCCCCTGCAAGTTAGGGGAAATGGTTACTGTGCCTGTCTCAGGGCTTTGCGGCAGCCTGCAATATACCCAGCGTGGAGGAAAATGTTGGTAGCATAGAAAAAGGAAAGGACTTGGCAAGAAGAGGGATCTAAAAATTCAGTTAAAAGATAGCAAGGAAGCCAGAAGCTCCTTCCTGAAATGATGGGTATATTAAAGAGCCAAAAGTCTCCTCGAAGAGACAAAAAGACATAAAAAAAAAGGAGACCAATTCCTCCCCAAAGACAGGACACAGGTAGAAAATATGTGGTGCAGGGAGTAGCTGTCAGCTGCAGCTGCATCTCAAGGTTGCAGCCGCCCGCAGCCCAGTGCTTACCTTGCGGAGCCGCGATGATCCGGGGGTTCACCTTGGAGCGCCCCGCAGCCCACGTGCCCAGCTGGCTGGCCCACAGGGCCACCGTGAAGAGGGCAGCGGGCCACCTCCTGCCCATTTCTACTTACTCGGGCCGAGCAGAGATCATGAGCTTGTGAGGCTGACAGCTGCATCGACTGCCTTATACAAAGACTGGGCAGCATCCAGGCCAGCCAATGACTGAGGCAGAGGGCGGGACTACATTTAACTTCTTAGTTAAAGGCAAACCTCTTCCAGAACCCCCAAACCAGCTCTTTCCATGGACCGATGGGTCTTTGGCAGTTTGTATCTCCAGAATTTGTGGGGCTTTTGGGTCCTCCTTTCTCTTTTTTTCTGGCCCCACTTCCCCCTCCCCCTTCTCTAAGGGGAAGGTGGGAGCCTGGTGGCTTTATTCACCTTCAGGCTCTTGAGAAAAGCTGCAGCCATCCCAAGGCTCTCAAGAAGATATCACAGAGACTCACAAGAGGAACATTAAGGTTGATACAAACAAAATGAGAATGAAAACAGGCACTTGTAAGGACACAGAAGACGCAACAGCACACCAAGGGCACAGAGACCAACAACAAAGGATTGCAGCTCCCTGTTGCTTAACTAGGAGGTGGCGAGGCCAGAAAGACGCTCTCGGGTGTGGAGGCAGCAGGAGCAGAAGCCTCCGCTGTACTGTCAGGAGGATGCAGCAGTGTGTCTTGTGTGCCAGCCCTCTTCCTGCCAGGGCTACAACAAGATAATGACCAAGGGCCACTCTTAGCGAGACAAAATGCTGCCCTAAAATTAATTTGTCATCATGAGACAGGAAGGCTACAAGACAAATGCCAGACACATGACACCAACTTGCTGCGTCCCCTTTACCCCCTGTCACACCCCCCTCACCAGAACCAGTCGAACTCGCCTTACAAAGTCACTTTGCTTTTGCCAAGCCTCCCAGTCCTCCCGGTTCACTGTTGGGAGGGCTGACGACGGAGCTTTGTGAAGCGCCAGGAGGTTTGTTAACGAGGAGAGCAGGGCGTTACGAGCAAGGAAAGCGAGGTCGGACGTGACCAGAATAGGAGAGCCCCACGGGGAACTCACAAGGATGAGAGAGGCAGCTGTGCTCTTTCAAGTTGGTATTGAAGCTAAAGCCAGGAGTGAAGGAGATGAACAGCAGCAGGGCAAAGGGGACATTTTGGAGGAAGAAGAAAAAAAAAAAAGCCAACAAAAAAAAAGAACCACCCCCCCAACCCCCCCCCAAAAAAAAAACCCCAGAGTCTGCTAATGGTAAATTTTATGGCCCCAGAGGAATTTCCAACCAGCTCTAAGTATGGGGTTTCATCTTTCTCTTCAAGCAAGTATTTGCTTGGGTAATTACAGTGGAATAACACACAGATCATGCTGTTTTTTACTTCTGGATTTGGTGATTCCCAGCCTTGAACCATTTGTCATTTTGAACCATCAGCTCACCTCAAAACAACTGCCCATTCCCCTCCAGAGGCAGCTGTATTTCCCTGCCCCACAGCTCCCAGAGGTGCTAAACCCTGTTATCACCCGCTTTCTTGCAGAGAAGGCTTCCTGAAAAAAAACGCTTCTCGTTCATTACGACTTTTTCACGCAGGCAGGAGCAAAAAAGAAACTTGTTCATGAATCAACAGCCTAAGCTATACAACCAACCCATGCTGGTTCCTTTATAAACAGGGGAGCTTAGCATGTTGCACTCACCCCAGATTTGGGCTGGGAGCTGCACACAGTATTATCTGCTTTGCCTTTTACGACATGAGGCAGCTGGTGGGCTGGGAAAGTGGCTTTCAACTCCCACTCTTGCCAAAGTTGCCAACTGGAAACACAGAAGGGTTCTGATCAGAGAGGAACAAGTAGAGTTTTTGCCTTATTAGAACAGTAAATCCTTTGATTTTCCTTTTCCCTTACCCCTCTCACACAGCTGGGGATTCTGCAGGGTTTGCTTTTAGGTTTTTTTCCCCCCATGTACAGCTAAACACAACACTCCTGTGTATAAAATTCAGCTTCAAACTCCCCCAAGATTTTGGAAACATTCAGGTTTGGGCTCTTTCTACTTCAACACACAATTCCAATGCATTTTCTATATCTGCAAACACAACTGCATTGTCCTAGATTCAGACTGATGCTGTAGCACCTTTCGCTAAGCAAGACGGCTTTCCCATGAGCGTACCAGAGACTGGCCCAGGCTGCCCAGAGAGGTTGTGGAGTCTCCTTCTCTGGAGAGATTCCAAACCCTCCTGGACAATGTGATCCTGAGCCCCCTGCTCTGGGTGACCCTGCTGGAGCAGGAGGGTGAGACAAAATGATCTCAGGCCTAGGAGATGAGCAAAGCTGGTTTCAAGGTTGCTCCAACCCTGCACCAGTTTGCAGGAGGCGCTGGATCCTGAAATTTGCCCTGGATACAGCCAGACAGCTGCTGTGCATCAAGTACACACATACCTGTTCAAAGCACTTCTGAAAGAGAGTTTGTTTGCTCAGGACCTGCTCAGCCACATGCCTTGTCCGGAATGCAGACAAGAGCAATCAGATTCTAGGGACAAATTCCCTGCTCAGCCCACTCTTGCAGAGGTTTCCGTCTGCTTCACTCGAGTATCAGAACTTCCACTGCGCAAATTATGTGCCGTTTTTTCCAGATCGTGCCGCTCCGTTCCAACACGGCTCAGAAGGCAGCTTCCCCCAAATATCTTGCAGAAATCATAAAGCACAGATTTTTTTTTTTCCTTAAGAGGAACAGTTTTATTCATCACTGCAGAGGAGGCTGGAATGTTTGCAGCTCACGCAGTCGGACTGCAATGATGAAACCTCTAGTTTCAGTTAGCAAGTATGAACCTAACAATGTCCTTTTACTAACCCCAGGTATGGAAGCGGCTCAGGGAACCATCCAGCAAGTGGGATGAGTCTGAATACAGACAGACCTTCCATGGTGAAAAAAAACTCAAACGAATATTCTTATCCTTCCGAAAGCCAGGCAAGTTCTTTTCTCTGCTGTGTCATCTCTTCCAGAAACGTGACAAGTGCATCTCAATCTCTGGCTCTTACCAACTTCGTGACCTTTCTGAACACGGCACAAAGGGTTGAGCATGTTCACCAGGTCTATCATGCCACACATGGGTGTCCCTAGATGAGATGGGGAGACTGCACATGTTGACATGAAGAATGGGAAATCCTCTGCATGGGTGGGTCCCCTGGTGTAGGGTGGGCCAATGTCCCACGAGGCTGGGGCATGAATACAAATGCCCTTTGTAGAGCTTTGGAAGAGCAGAGATTCTATTTCTTGCATATTGTATTTTGCTTTTGGGATCAAGTTGACTTAAAAGGCTAGATTTTGAGGGGGAAAAAGTGAAATTCCACTTGCTGTTTCTTTTGGCACTGACCTGCAGGTCTTCCAGTCCTCAGATGACAAAGTGAGGTGGGAATGAAGCAAAGCAGCTCATTTATCAGACAAATGCTGCATTCTGCATCCAACACACATTGATCCTCCCCCTGGATTCGCATTCCTCATGGACAGCTCCCACAGCCTCAACCATGCCCTGCTAAAACTGGAAACCTGCGATGGCCATCCACCCTTAAGCCTCTCCAGGCACACGAGCAAGGTCGAGTCACAAACCCAGCTCATCTCACCCACCCCAAACTACACCTCACCCTCTCATTACAAACACTCCTTAGGCTGGCAAACACCCAGTGCATTCACAAGCAGCACTGTCAATGGTGATTCAGTGAGAAGTCACCGAGAGCAGGAAAGGGGCTAGAACAGCTACACATGGGTGACACAGCCTGCCAAGGATGCACCCACCCCTCAGACAAGGGTGGCAAAGGCTCTAGGCAGAGTGAATAAAATCCAGCGCAGAGCCTTACCCAATTAAAAGAAAGTCAAACCAAGAAAGAACAGAAATAAATCGCTTTGCTGAGCCTCATCTTCTGCACTCCCACTGCGAGAGCTGCATATTGACATATTAAAGCCGCCCAGCGTGGCAGCTGTCTCCCTGTGAGGGCCCAGCAGGTCAGGCTCTATTGTGCTTACCTGGAACTCCCGCTGTTTCCTTTCTTGACTGCTGTGCTCCCGTGCTTCCTGGATTTGAGGGCAGCATTGAAACGTGCTGCAGATCAGCCGCAGCACTCTCCTGTGGGAATGACTATGTTTTAGCAGCGGGCAAAGCAGCCTCCTCAGCAATACCTATTCCCTCTGCTGCTCTGAATAGCCCAAAGCAGGGCCCAGCACCCACTATGCTATGAACAAGCTTTAATCCCGCTTTATCAGCTCCATTAAACCCATAAAGTCCTCCTGATAACACACAAGTTAAGGCTTGCGCTCTGCAATATACTCTGCCATAATACGGGCAGAATTCAAGTTTACATTTATCTCTAGAGAATCAAAGCAAGTCACCTGGTCCCCAGGAAGCCACTTCCAACTGCTGCTGGGAAAAATGCCAACAGCATCTCTTAGAAGCTGGCCAGGCACAGAAGATTAAGCGGAGGATGCTCAGGAAAGTAAACTATTTTAAAGATACTACGTTGACCTTGTAGCATTTCAAGTACTTCCAGCAGTGCTATCTGTCTCGCCAGGAAGGGAGAGATGTCTAAGGAGCAATCTCCTGCTCCTCCTTCTTATTTTGGCCAAAAATTAGACCTCCTGCTAGCCAACCCTGGGGCAAATGAGGCAGAAGGTAAGTCTGCAGTTCAGCACCATCCTTGGCTTGGAATTCAGAGACTGCCTGGTGACACAAAGGCTCAGCACCACAGATGTGCCAGTTTCTCTTCCAGCAGGAGAGTGAGAACAGCTCAGGATCTCACCATTTGACTTGTTTTTTTCCCTGTGAACTCTTGAAAGAGACACTGGCCTGGCCAGGGAAGAATTTTTCCTTCTTCCTGACTCCTCTCTGCCCTTCCTTGTGCAGGTTTCATGCCCGTCACCTGCTTCCTGGTTATTATGTGGCCAGGTTGCTCCCACATGGCTCATTTGGGAAACTGATTGCAGGAAGCCATAAGCGACCAGGTCACAGACTTTTGGGGAGGGGAGGAAAAGAAGAATTAAAAAAAAATGATGTGGAGGAAGAATGAATGGACACGAACTCGCATAACCAGATTGCAGCCGGCAGGATGATTCAATTGTGCGTAACTAAGGCTCCCTTTGGGATCTAAACATTTAATGCCAGGGAGCTACCCAGAAAGCAATCCAGTGGAGACAGGACAGTCAGCTCTCCTTCCCTCCCCTGAAACTGGGGCACATGCAAAACAAACCCATTAGCCCAAAGGTAAACAGTGTGGAGGCTGCTGTGTAGGATGCTGGGAGATTCCAGAGCTCTGCTGTTATTAGTAATCCCTTCTGCTTTAGTGAGATGAAGGGACAATTTTTTTCTCTAGCTCTTCCCATGCTGCCACAGCAGTACCAGGTGTCCAAAAATTCAACCTCAGAGATTTACTAGGATCACCACCACCCCTTTAGAGCGTGCCATCCCAGCAGTACCTGTGTCGCAGTCCCATGGCTGCACGTCATCTCCTCCATCCAGATGCTGAACACTATTGTGGGTCATGGACCTGGAATCTGTGGCTAAACCACAGGGCTCCTTGTTGCAGAGTGGCATGGAGGCAACTAGATTCTCTGGGTTTGAAGAGGAAAAAAAACCAGTTGTGTGGGATCTGGTAACAATTAACACCCCATACCTAGCTTGCAATGTCCCTAAATCCCAGACTGTGCTGGGAAAATCTATTAGAGACAGAACTCTCTCTGCTCACCCTGTTCTTAAGTTGTTCTGCAGCATCTGTTACTGGCCACTGCAAGAAGATGGTGGGGCTCTGATCCTATGTAACACGTCTGATGCGCACCCCCAGAGTGAAATTTCCTGTCTCTCCAGCTTCTCCCTCAATGTCAACACCTGAACTAAAGGACCCTGCTGAACAAGTGGACCACACTTTCAAATCAGCAAGGTATTTACTGCAGTGATGGTGAGGGGGAAACAAATGATTTTGGGACAACCATTCTGTGTGCTGGCAGCCTGGAACACTCAGAATTCACCTTAGAGAGACTGTGTGCTCAGAAATGCTCCCCTGATGGCTCCTGAAGAGAGCTGGGGTTTCTTTGGTTTGTTTTATTTCAAGTTTCCAGGCTCGGTACAAGAAGACTGGAGTCAGGAAGCTTCATGTTCAAAGCCAGTGGCCCAGCCATTGTCTTGACTTCAAAGGATGGATCACGGGATGTTTACCTTCATCCCTATGAACTTTCCTTTTGTTTTCCATACTTTCAAACTCAAGCATCCTTGCGAGGCAGAACTAGAACTACAGGCACTACTATAAATGAAAGGATTATTCATAAGCACTGTGACTTATAAATATTAGAATCCTATAAATACAGACTATCCGGAAATGGGAATATTTTAATGGCATGACACTTCCAGTATATTTTTGCTTTTCCCAAGTTAAAATAGAGTCAGTTGCCTTTAAACTGCACTGATTTATTGGGCTGTTCTCCAGTAAGCATCACATGGGCTCTTAGCTGTGCAATGCACAGCTCCTTCAGAGGATGACTGAAGTTACAGAGCTCCCTTCTCATCACTTCTAAAGGAAAATGTTGATTCATGCTCGGAAAGGGACTGAGTCCCACTGGACACAGCTTGCTGGGAAGCTGCACTGTATCACTTGCCCTCATCTTTGGGCTCTCACCTTATTCCTGATCGGTTGTCTCGGCATCAGTAAAACTACTCCACGCTCAAAAGTTTGCCTGAGGAAGAATAAGATCAAGATATCATTATTGACAAGGAAACCTCACCAGGCCCGGTTTCCCCCTCCCCACTTTGCCTGGCCCTCTCAGTGAGGCTGTTCAGCTCACTGCACCAGCGCAAAGCTAACTGCAGAAGAAAAAAAAATGAAAATTATTGATGTGTTTCCTGGCACTTCAGCATTCCTCACAAGGACAAAGCTGAAAGCAGCCAGGAAATCACCAATTCCTTTGGAAAGAAAGCAAACCAATGGGCAATGGCTCTGACAAACAAGTTCCCTGCTGCTTTACAACATGGATGTATCCTGCCGGGCTGCCTGAGCAAATCCTGAGGGAGATGCTGAGCTGCTCCATCCTGCAGCACTGGAGAAAGTCACCTTCACTAAGCTTCTGAATGAATGTGCTGGAAAGGAGGCAAAGGGGAGCCAAGGTTTGGAGCCCCTCACTGTGCTGGGGAGTCAAGAATGATGTCCCCCCAGATCACTACAGCTGTCCATGGTGACCAGGGGCATTAGAGAATCATAGAATCCTTTTGCTTGCAGGAGACCTTTAAGCTCATCGAATCCAACTGTTAACCGAGCACTGCCAGGGCACCACTAGACCATGGTCCTCAGCACCACATCTGCACAGCCTGGACCTCCCCAGGGATGGGGACTCTAACACTGACCTGGGCAGCCTGGGCCAGGCCTGGACAACCCTTGTGGGGAAGAAATTGTTCCTCGTGTCCAACCTAAACTTTCCCTGGTGCAACTTGAGGCTGTTTCCTTCTGCACTCCGATAGTTAATACTCTGGCTCCTGCATATTTCTTTTGGATGAGACAACTCTGATTTCAAGGTGTTCTGCTACCTTGCACAGATGGGGAACCGGTTCCTGTGCCAGGGTACTGCAAGCAGGGGACACTTGGAACCCTGTTTGACTGTGGGAGCAAGGAAAAAAACATTGATTCCAAAATACCGGAGACATGTAGTCTCCAACACTAAGCATTCCAAGTCAGAAAGCAAAGCTGAAGAGCTTTAAACTTGTTGGTTTATGATTTGGATCTAGCAAACCACCCAAGCACGCCCACACCAGATTGCATCTGCATGTAAATAATGGAATACCTCAGACATCAACATCAGCTTCTGGATAGATTCTTGCTGGTTGCGTTTACTTCACACGTGGGAAGGCTCCAGCATCATTGTGAAAGCAGAAGACAACGGAGGTGGGAGGTCACACAGGCTGAGGTGCTGCAGAGGCCCTCAGGGATGTGAAGCCTGGGAGATTCTGCTCTGCCTCCAGTTCAGCCTTTGGCTGGCAAAACACTGCTTTGCTCCTCGTGGAGACAGTTGGCTCAGGCCTGTCGCAGGCGGAAAGGGCCATGGCAGAAATGGTAAAAAAGCCATCAAGGGACATGTGGTGAAGAGCCCAGATCTCAGAAACTGTCACCCCGGCGATGTCCATGTGCTGGCACTGAGCGTCCAGGACCAGAACAAACAAGATTACTGAAAACACAGTACACACAGCTGTCACCATTCCTGCTGACAACACCTGCTGTCACCGCTTCCCTTGTCAGCTCCGCTACAGGCAAAGAAGGAACTGAACCAAAAATTTTCTCTTTGATGTCAGAACCAGAAAATCCCTACTGAAAGTGCTTATGCTGGTGGACTGCAGCCTGACCTCTGCCTCTTCCACACGGTCAGCCAAGCACCACCCAGCCCGCTCCCACAGCTGGTCAGGCCACAGATGCTTGGCTGGTGACCAAAGCGTGGTGGAGACTGGGCACACAGGCAGGATACAGATTAGCTGAGACCCAACAAGAACAGACGCACCTCTAACCCAGACATGGAAAGAGGAACCAAAGCTCACACACAAGGTGAAGGTGGAATGGTTTGGGTTGGAAGGCACCTTTCAAGATCATCCAGTCCAACCACCCTGCACTGAGCAGGGACATCTACATCTAGAGCAGGTTGCTCAGAACCCTGGCCAACCTCATCTGGAATGGTTCCAGGGATGAGGACTTGACCACTACAGCCCCAAAAGCCACATTTAGGCTCCTGACCCCAGGCAAAGGGCCTCTCCAAACAAGCAGGTGCCTCCTGCAGCCTACCCCCAGCAGAGGCTGTGTTGGCTGACCCATCTCTGCACATAGAGCTGGCTGCCAGCAGCACTTTCATCTCGAAGCTGGAAGGCTGAAGGCACTGGACCATTAGAGCAGGTAGGAAGGCAGCACTTCTTCCCTGGCTGCTGCAGAGCCAGTTCTGAGCATCTCCAAGCTTCCACAAGAGATACAAGCTTCTACAAGAGCTCCTGCAGCACAGTTTCCCTTTCTCCTCCTCCTCCTCCATCCCCAGCCCTCTAGGTGCCAGGCAGAGCCTCTCTTTCCATCCCTGCAGCTCTAAATTTGCCTGGTTGCTGAGCATGTCTATTCTAGGCAGCCAAAGGCAGGCGAGATGAGGGAAGCGAAGCGCACGCATCAGGCGTGTCGTGAACAGTGGCAGTGCCAAGTTCTTCTCTGCTACAGCCAGTTCAGGGAATGTGTCTGATCAGGAACTTCAAGCCAAGAGACACCATTTGTGAAAGAAATGGGAAAGAAGTTCTTTCCATACAAAACATCCAGGTGATTCTCAATGATCTGAGGACACAGGGAAAAGTAAAAATAGCGATTACAACAGAAGAAACTGCTTCATACAAAATGCGGGTCAACCGAGGGATCAAATCAAGGTCAGGACAGCGAGAACACCGGTTTTGGACACCAACAACCCCAAGATGGCCTAAGCTGAGGATTGACATGGTAGAGCAAAGCAAACCAGTTGCCCTGGTCCCAAAGCAAGCCCTGTTAGGGCTGGGAGAGCCTGCAAATGCTTTCCAGCTTTGGGCAGCAGCATCTGCAATACAGCTAATCCCCAGTTAGCCCAGAAGGATTGCAGGCTGACAGCAGGGAAGGGAGGGAAGGTGCTGTGTGCACACCACCCACTCACCCAGCAAAGCATGGGGTGAAGGCGCCAGGGATGGGAACAAACTCATCTGTTTTCATCCACATAAAAAAAGCCCACAGTTGTTGTCTGGCCTAGGCTCCCAAAGCAGGTAATGAGGGCAGTAACTGGGCAGGGTGTAGCGAGTCAGCAAAGCCAGTTACATCCATCACATCTTATCTCCTACATATTGGAAAATAAAACCAGACCCTCCCTCCTGAGAGGCTTAATTCTCTCGATGGGATTAAAGTCTATCAGCAGGCTATCCTGGAGAGAACAATCCGGCTTTTGCTGGGTGATAGCAGAGATTGTATCAGTGAACGATGTGAGGAACTGGATAGGAATTAGAGAAGAGCGCAGGCAGCATTTTCGCTCTTGGCTTCACTCGTAACACTCTGTGGCATTTCAGGTAAAGCAGCTCCCATTTTCATGCCTTGTTAATCTTGATGTTACAACAGGAGCAAAGCCAGGCCCAGCTCTGGTTTGGCTTCTTTCCGCTCCCACTGACTGTAGCTACAGGCAAATGCTTCCGATTGTCTTTGCAGCCTGGGTCTTGGGCACCTCAGCTGTTGGAAAACACTGACCAGACTAACATGTGGCAGAGACAAAATGCTTCTCCTACCAAGTCATTTGTCAGCACCTCATGCTCTCTGGACAAGCACAAGGCTCGAGGCACTTTCCGAGATCTTTTGTGCTGTGACACTGTGATGGCTATGAAGTCTGCACCTTGGTCTAGTCAGCTTTCAGGGCTTTACCAGCCTCAACAGACACAGCTAATGTCAAAGAGGTTTCTGCTAAGAAGGAGAAGCATCACCATGCTGGAGAAGATCTGTAGCATCAGTAGTTTTTGTATCAGATGCTGCCCTCTGAACAGAGACAGCTTTGCTCTGTCAGGAGTGCCCTCTACTGAAATTACAACAGTCCTACAACAGGCAAAGCCTTTCCTCCAATTTCCTTCAGGCAGTTCTTGAAAACAACCTGGGGACAGAGCACAACCCAGACACCAGGCAAGTGAATACAGTCCATTTAATACAGTCAAACACAGAGGGACCACAACAGCAACACAAGATAGACTGAGATGGGCAGGAATGAAACAACAGGCAGGAGAAAGCATCGACAGATCTAAGACTGTGGAATGTAGGGGCCACATCTCTCCAACACACGGAACCACCTCTTTCTCCATGCTGGGCAAAGTTCTGAGGTCTCGTCTCTGGTGGAGAGAAGGCAGCTGGAAAGACGTGTCTGGAGCTAGAGGAGCTGCCCTCAGTGTGGTCAGTGCTCTCAAACAGAAGCACCCTGCCCACCACCTGCAAGGAACAGAGCAACCCCCCCAGTTGCTCCATGCTGGAGACAAGAACCCCAGTGCAGAGAAAGAGTTTCAGGGCCAAGCCCCAGACCAAGGAACATCATGGCTGCCTCAGGGCAACTCACCAGTCCAGCCTCTCCTGCCCAAAAAGCTAGGGAGCCCCACCAGCAAAGATGAGCTCCAAAGCAGCTTGAATGTCCCCTCCAGTGGCCTGCAGGGCTCGGAGACTTAGCTCATCATCATGTATGCCCATGTCTCGCAGCTGCTGAAGCTGGGGTTGCCACTGGCTCTACAGACAGGAAACAAAAGAAGCCAAGGGTAGGTGTGAGAGTCCAAGCAGAAACAAACCAGTCTTCTCCACGGCCCAATCCTCCATGCTGCTTTCTCTCACATGTCTCAGCCCTGCTCTTACTGGTGTACAGAGTTACCACTGTACTCAGCAACGGTGAGGCTGCACCTCGAACGCTGGGTTCAGTTTTGGGCCCCTTGCTCCAAGAAGGATAGAGGGGCTGGAGCATGTCCAGAGAAGAGCAATGAAGCTGGGGAAGGGTCTAGAGCTCAAGTCTTGGCAGGAGCAGATGAGGGACCTGGGGTTGTTCAGCCTGGAGAAAAGGGGACTCAGGGGAGACCTCCTCGCTTTCCACAACTCCCTGAAAGGAGCTTGGAGCCAGGTGGGTTGGTCTCTTCTCCCAAGGAACAAGCACCAGGACAAGAGGAAAGGGCCTCAAGTTGCACAAGGGGAGGTTTAGGTTGGACACAAGGAACAATTTCTTCCCCAAAATGGTCGTCAAGGCCTGGCCCAGGCTGCCCAGGGCAGTGGTGGAGTCCCCATCCCTGGAAGAGTTTCCAAACCATGGAGATGTGGTGCTGAGGGACATAATGGTGCCCTGGCAGTGCTGGGTGAACGGTTGAACTGGAAGATCTCTTCCAACCAAAACGATTCTAGGATTCTGGTTCACAAGCGCAATGCTCAGTGCGCAAACAGATCTTGAAAGCTCAAAATCTTGCTGCAAACTCCCCAAAGCCAATGTCCTACTTCCACTCAGTACTTTTGCATTGAGCCTCCTGTTAGAAGATCTTTGACAGTGATACCCCTTTCAGCTTAACATTCTGCCACAGCAGGCAGCTGGAGGAACCACCTCCACCCTGTACCACTCAATTGGATATGGAGCTGAAGGAAGAGGCTGTCACACTGACCTGCAGGCTGGGCTGCCCTGAGGCCTGCAGGGCATGCTGTAAGGCCTGGCTGAAGAGGTCATTGGTGATGGGTGTTCCTGACTGGACACTGGATGACATCGGGGAGGTCCCAGAGGAGTGACCCTAAGTGGAAAGAAGTTGTGTGTGGATCAGGAGAACACTCAAAGGAACCAGACCCAGCACAGAGCAACATCTGCTGCTCTCCACCACAATGCCTCCGCAAGCCCATACAGAGGAGAATTCAGCCACAGTTGAGGGCTTGCACTGGGTCAAGCACTGGTTTTACAGCTCAGGAGGATCTCCCCCAGCTGGTGCACTGCCATTGTACCTGGGTACCAGGGGTGGGTGTGTGGGAGCTGCTCTCTGGGGTGCTCGCCAGTGCCAGTGCGGTCGCCAGCTCGCTCTGGGTGATGGGCCGGGGTCCAGCGGCTCCAGCGTAGCCAAGGGAAGCTGGGCGGGAACCAGAAGTGCTGCTGGATGGTGTAGATCTTGTATTCTGCATGGAGAGGGGAAGAAAAAAAAAAAAAAAGAAAATCAAATAACAAACAACACTTTTGATGTTGGTTTCAATGTCCCAGTAAAATCTGGCTAGTGTGCTCATTCCCAGGGATCCCTTTCCTACAATACTTGGAACCCACAAGTGCAGAAAATAAAACAAAATAAACACCACAGAATGGGATGTGCCTTTTTCCACCAACTCAGATATCAAAGCTGGGGAAATCAGCACTAAACCTTTTAATAGATCACCTGTCACCTTAAAAACAACATGTTATTAGCCTGTAACAAAACAATTAGCTGTTAACAGACATTTTTTGGCCTAAATATGCCGTTTCTCTTAAAAAATACTTTGTTCTTTGGAGAGGAAAACCTCCTTCTGTTACAGAAGGGCAGGGATCAACACTCCTGTGCTTCCTAACATGAAGAACACACCACAATTGTCTCCACAACACCCCTAAAGCCAGAGGAGCTTGTGCCACTCACAAGACGGATGAGACAAATTACACCCATATTGCAAGTCCCAAACTGCTCTTCCACCTGACATGGCCACTTACCTGGTGGAAGTCATCTTCTTCATCAGAGAGACCTTCAAAGAGAAAGCCTCCTGCAAGAGAAAGGAGAACCATGCAGAGAACTGGGTGCTGGAAGGAATCAGGTACCAGATGAGCCACCTGTGGAGTTCTAAGACATGGCCATGGCCATGCAGACAGGCTCAGTCCCAACCAACACAGTCTCTGGTTAGGACAGAGGCCTCAGCACCAACAAGTTTATGTGCAGCAGGTCAGTAGAAGACAACAAAGGCTACAGCACTCTGCTACCAACAGTCATTATCAAACAGGCTGGGTTGGGAGAGGCTCCAAGGCCAAAGTGCCCCAGATGAGTCTCAGCACAAAATACATCGAACCACAGTTCATTTTTCCAGCTTAGGAACACAAACCTCTTATCCTTCCAGCCTCAGGGTGACTGTGTCAGTGTAGAATCACAGACTGGTTTGGGTGAGAAAGGACCTTTCAAAGTCATCTTGTCCAACCCTCCTGCAGGGAGCAGGGACATCTGCAACTAGAGCAGGGTGCTCAGAGCCCCAGCCAACCTGACCTGGAATGGTTCCAGGGATGGGCTATTGACCACCTCTCTGGGCAACCATTTCTCAGGGTCTCACCACTCTCAGTGATAAAAAAATTCTTCCTTCTCTGGTCTTAATCTCCCTTTTTTAGTTTAAAACCATCATCCCTTGCCCTGTCCCAACAGGCCCTGCTCAAAAGTCTGTCCCAATCTTTCTGACAGGCCCCTTGAAGTACTGAAAGGCCACAAGAAGGTCTCCCCAGAGCCTTCTCTTCTCCAGGCTGAACAACCCCAACTCTTTCAGCCTGGCCTCCCAGCAGGGGGGTTCCAGCTCTCCCATCATTGCTGTGGTTTCCTCTGGCCTCGCTCCAACAGGTCCCTGTCTCTCCTGTGCTGAGGACTCCAGAGCTGGACCCAGCACTGCAGAGGGGGGTCTCACCAGAATGAAACAGCACAAATTTGCCTGCAAATCCTATAGCCCATCATTTCTTCAGGCTCCCTGCTCATCTGCCTGGCTGCCCATACCTGGCATGTCACGGTAGGAGCCAGAGGACATCCCTCTGGAGGATGTCTCTGGAGCTGGGAGAGGGGTGCTGCCAGCCACCGAGTGCAGCACGAGGATGATGGCATTCACAAGAGCAGGGTGAGCTGGGATTAGGCTGGAGAGAAAAAAAAGGAAGAATGAATCATACACAGGGAAACTAGGAAACCAGCAGCTCTGTGCTGGCAAAGAACTTCGTGCACAGCCATTCCCACTGGCTGCCCCAGCACCATTGCCTTTGACCAGCAACAAACATCTCCACACGTTTCCATGAAGCTGAGGAAGATGAAGTTCCTTCTCAATCCCATGTTGACCCTCCCACTGTGCACGTGTCTCGTGCTCTCCTGGGAGCTGCTCTCTGCTGTCAGCAACCAGCTCCAGAGGTGACTTAGAAGTGACAACGGCCCTGTCTCCCACTAAATTATCCTTTGGTTGAACCCAACAGTGGAGACAGACACGTATCAAAGTATCAGCTTCCTCCTTCCTGATCCTTAACCTCTGGTATGGTTATCTGTACTGGCAGGCAGGAGCAAAACTCTCTCCTGCCCAGTCTCTCTAATAATGCAACAAAGGTGCTTAGTCACTGCACCAGTTCACATGAACTTACGTGTCCAGCATGTTGGGGTCTGCAAACACCGAGAAGAGATCCTTGTCCTGCAGGACTCCTGGGAGGGACCAGGAAACGCGACGAGTAAGAGACAGGATATGAGAAACAGGAGACAGTCAAATGAGAACCGTGGGAAAAAACAAAAGAACTGATTGTTTTTCAGGAACTGAGTCACTAGCAGACACTGTAAATACTCCATCATGGCTCTCTCTGAAACCTTTTATGTCTTCCTGGAGAGATTGTCCATCACAGCCACGTACCCAAGGGTGACAGCTCCACCCTAAGGGCAGGATCAAATCCAGCACCCAGCTGCCTCCAGCCAGGTTGTGACTGCATCTCCCAATCCACCTGTCTCATAGCAACATGCCAAAAAGACTACAGCACCCTGTGCCAGAACAAGCAAACTAGATTTAATGAATATTAATGTCAGGAATTAAACACATAGTAACTTTATTTGGCTTTCCTCAGATCCTCTTGATCCCACCCGGACTCACCCAAAGCAACAGGGTCGCTGCTGAGGCCAGGAGTAGCTACAATGATCTGATCCAACGATTCCTTGTTCCCCAGCATCTTAAAGACCTGACAGAGAAATCAGAGCAGCGTCACACAACACGGCTCCACCACAGGACTATCTGAAGAAATAGAAGACAGACAGAAGACAGACAGAGAGCACAGTACAAAGTCCTGCTCACCGCATCTCTGTAGGCAGGACTGCTGTGAAGGGCGGTGTGAAGGACCCGGAACTCCCGCACTGCCGCCACTTTATCCACAGGCTCTGAGGCAGGAAAAATGACAGGACAAAAGACAGTTCTCCCTCTGTCAGCTTTACAAGGTGTTTTACACACTGGTGATTCTTTATCACCCCCAAATTCAGCTAGTGTGAAGAGGAAGGGCACAGACTAATGACTGTGAATGTCTCAGCACAGTTACCACGGCATAACAAGTAACTGCACTCGCAGCTTCTGGACACAGAAAAATTGAGAGATAAGATTTTGCGACGTGTACAAAGGCGCTGGATGTAAGTAACAACTATAACCCATCTTGTTCTACAGCCAGGCAGAGTAGGAACACATACGAGCCTGCATGTCCCTTAAGCTGCGTAACCAGTCATTTTGATCCTGAATCTCTGGCAACGCCCTAAAATTGTTCACAGTTAACTATCTGCCATTGACATGACGCAGTGGTAAGTCATGTTGTCTTTGCCTCACCTGGTTTCTGATCGGGCTCAGGCCAGGACTTTCGCAGGACATGAACAGTGGAGCCAGACTGAATACCATAAAAATCAAGCGTCTGGTCATCCCGCAGCTTACGCCCACAGTAGATCAGATCTAGGAGAGAGGAATAGCTCAAGATAAACGTTTACAGCACATTCAGAAAGAGCCTGGGGTCCTTAAGCGAGAGGGGTTATTGCTCCACATGTGTAGGTGCTCCATCTGGTCACAGAGCAGAGGTTCAGGCAGGAAATCATGGAGCTGAGATTTGCAGAATGTCACTTTGCCACCTCTGCTGGAAGGGCCAACCTCTCACAGCTCTCCTAAGGCACTTCACAATGACACACCAGTCTTTACAAATCAGAAGGTTTTTTAACAATGGCACAAACATCACAAGAGCACTATGTTCTCAAGCAAATGTGGAGCAAACCAACCACATCACAAGGTACTGTGATGATCACAAGGTACTGCTGCATAGCAGAGTCTCCAGAGAGTGCTTTGATCCCCCATGTCCTCCTCTCTGGCTGCGCCAAGTCCTCCCACCAGCCCAACACCACTATGAGAAGTGCTGTCAAGGAGAGGAAGAGGGTGGTAGAGCTTTGACACGACCCACACAGGCACCTACCAATGAGCTCAGGGTCTGGGACAGACTCCTGCAGTTTGCCGGTGATAAGCTGCTTGAGGTAGGAGATGCTGCACCCGCCAAACGGACACTCGCCCAGCTCTGTCTCCGGCAAGCGCAAGATGGATTTGGGAGCCAGCGGCTGATCAGCCAGCTTCACGGCGATGTGCCACTCGGGCAGCGACATACCGGCCTTCTTGCAAAGCCGAGACAAGCTAAGGCCCACGGAGCTCTGGAAAGGAAGGAAAACAAAATCCAAGTGAGACGCTTCATGAACCAGAAAAACATTTTTATCAACCCAAAGGCCTCACCCACAATCCCGCAGGGAAGCCACGCTTTTTAGGTCCCTACCTCAGCCCGAAGCGACAGGGAAAGCAGAGCCGCCCCCGCCGGGAACAGGGGGAAGGCTACGCGCGGCCCGCTTCTCCCGGGGGGCCTTCCCACGCCCAGCTCCCAGAAGGCCCGTTTCGCGGAGCAGAGCGGGGTGCGGAGCGACGGGTCCCAGCAGCGACAGCTCCGCTCCCGCCGCACAGCCCCCGGCCCGTGACCCCCCCCGCCCCCAACACCTACACCACCCGGCTCCGCCGGAAGCGCTGTCTGGTCGCGCGGGGCCCCCTGGGAAATGGAGTCCGCCAGGAGGAGGTGGAGGGGCCCTGAGGCGGGACGGCTGGCGATTGGCTGGCTCCTTGCATTGACAGAGCGGGAGGAGCCAATAGGGGGCCGCCGGAGGGTTTAAAAGCAGGAGTGCGGTGGGCGGTGCAGCGCCTGGGCTGCCTTTCAATTAACGGCGCTTCATTAAGGGGCTGCCTCCCTCCCCCCAGCCCGTGGCCTGAACCAGGGGCCCCTGCAGGACCTCCCCCCCCCCGAGCAGGGGGGGAATCCGGTCCCCCCAGCGCCATCCACTGCTTGACTTCAACGCTCCCAAAAAAGGAGAGGTCCCTGCCACCGCTTCTCCAGCCACCCAAACCCATGCCAAGACACCAACTTTTTCTGACGAGAAGAGCTGTTTGCATTCTAAAAAAACCGCGAGTTACCATGAAAGTACAGAGCTGCTGCGAGAACCGCATACCAGCCAAGCTCACAGCACTAACAGTCCTTAAAATGGTCTGCGCAGCACCAGGCAGCTTTAAAATGCACCCTTATGTGGTTTGGAGAACATCTACTCCCAAGTTTGGGTTTCCATGTTTTAAACCAGGCCAGGTTTGAGTCAAAAAACCCCACTATATTTGCACAATAATTCTTTGCAGCATGGAGATTGTGAGCCCACCCCAAAAGAAAGCAAAATAAGCCCTTAACTGTTTTTAAGCTTAAGAAGTTTATTTATTTTCCTACAAAGGAGTCAAGTTGTGACAAACCCAAAGGTGACAAGTCTTAAACAGGTGTCATCCTACCAGTGTGCCCAAGAAAAGCAAACAACCCTCTGCCTGCCTCCCAACCCCACTGTGGGGAGCAGCCAGAGGAGAATGGCCTAAACAGGCTGTTAAAATGCACATCACTACTCAGTACCCCAACAAATTGAGTTAAACATCAAATAAGTAACAGTCGAACAATTCTGGCTGAGCAGGGAAGGAGGAGGTTGCCCCCACCTGCAGCCTGGGCCTCAGGTGACTGCCAGCAGTCCCTCCCTCTAGAAGCACTTGCGATGGACAATGGAAGGGCCAGACTCATCATACTCCTGCTTGCTGATCCACATCTGCTGGAAGGTGGAGAGAGACGCCAGGATGGAGCCACCAATCCAGACCGAGTATTTACGCTCCGGTGGGGCGATAATCTTGATCTTCATGGTGCTGGGTGCCAGGGCTGTGATTTCTTTCTGCATCCTGTCAGCGATGCCAGGGTACATGGTGGTACCCCCAGACAGCACAGTGTTGGCATACAGGTCCTTCCTGATGTCCACATCACACTTCATGATTGAGTTGAAGGTGGTCTCATGGATGCCACAGGACTCCATGCCCAGGAAGGAGGGCTGGAATATGGACTCGGGGCATCGGAAACGCTCATTCCCGATGGTGATCACCTGTCCATCAGGCAGCTCATAGCTCTTCTCCAGGGAGGAAGAGGAGGCAGCTGTAGCCATCTCCTGCTCAAAGTCCAAAGCAACATAGCAGAGCTTCTCCTTGATGTCCCGCACAATCTCTCTCTCAGCAGTAGTGGTGAAGCTGTAGCCCCGCTCTGTTAGGATCTTCATGAGGTAGTCGGTCAGGTCACGGCCAGCCAAATCCAGGCGCAGGATGGCATGGGGCAGAGCGTAGCCTTCATAGATGGGCACAGTGTGGGTGACACCATCCCCAGAGTCCATGACGATGCCAGTGGTGCGTCCAGAGGCATAGAGGGACAGCACAGCCTGGATGGCTACATACATAGCTGGGGTGTTGAAGGTCTCAAACATGATCTGGGTCATCTTCTCCCGGTTGGCCTTGGGGTTCAGAGGGGCCTCAGTGAGCAGGACAGGGTGTTCCTCTGGGGCAACACGCAACTCATTGTAGAAGGTGTGGTGCCAGATCTTCTCCATGTCATCCCAGTTGGTAACAATGCCATGCTCAATGGGATACTTCAGGGTGAGGATGCCCCTCTTGCTTTGGGCCTCATCCCCTACATAGCTGTCCTTCTGCCCCATGCCCACCATGACCCCCTGATGTCGGGGACGACCCACAATGGAGGGAAACACAGCACGGGGGGCATCATCCCCTGCAAAGCCTGCCTTGCACATGCCCGAGCCATTGTCTACCACAAGAGCAGCAATCTCCTCATCTGCCATACTGACCAGTCCTGAAGCAAGGAGAGATGCAGAGGTGAGAGAATCACTCCTCAGAAGGAATACACCAAGAACATCAAGAAGCCCTGACACATGCCCTCATGCCCTACAGGCCAGAAAGGATTTAATATGCTAGGGAGCCTTAACAACAGAACTCAGGCATTTAATGTGGGAGTGGATATGGAGAAGGCTTGAAAATTTGCCCAACAGGGCCTGAATAGAGACCTCAAGCAAGCATTGCATCTATTAATCCTCCTAAACATGCACATATAGATACACAGGCTGTAAGAAGATGACATGCACGGGCCCTTCCCACTCCCTCCCCAGGGACCTGAGGGGCCCAGCAGGTGCCAACATGCAGCAACCCCCCTCCTCCCCCCGCAGCCCTTTACTGCCGACTTGAAGGAAACAAGAGAAACCGCAACACCAAAGCCGTCTGCCCCTTTTCGGGCTTGGAGGCACCGCGGGGACACGGGGACCCCCCTAAACTCCCCCGCCAACCAATATCCTAGGGGGGGAGGGAAGGAAGGCAAGCCCTAGGGGCCGCAGACCGCTACCTCGGGCCTCACCTGCGCGCGCGCGCGCGCTACCTCCCCGACGCCTCTACAGCGACTGCAGAGCTCGGCCCCGCGCGCGCCCTTTTATCCCCCCGCCGGAACCGGAAGCCGCCCCTAGCAGTGCTATTTAATTGGCCGCCCGCCGCGCTCTCGCTCTGTTTCTTTTCTCCTCCCCAGAGCTATTTCCGGGTGCGGAGAGGCCGCACTCGCGCTTCCGTCGGTGAGGCCGTACCCGGAAGTGGGGCGGGCGCTTCCGTTGTTGGGTGACGCCTCCGCCGCCCCGTTTCCGGCTGGGCTGAGGAGGGGCGGCGCAGGGTGAGGAGGAAGGGGAAGGGTGGGGGGGAAGGAAAGGAAAGAGCTTGTGCTGCGGGCGGAGCCGAGGTAGCCGCGCATGGGTCGGCAGCGACCCGCACCCGGGGCCCGCGGGAGGTAACGGCCCCGTTCGCCCCGGTGGGGCGGGTAATTGGGGGTAGCTACGCGGTGGGTGTGGTGGTACTGGGAAAACTGGGAAGGGGGTGGGAGGGTTTGGAGGCCTGCACCGGCGGCCGGTACCGAAATGGGAGGGGGTGGGCTGGAGCCCACCGACTGCTGGGGTGGGTGGGGCCGGTTTGGGGACCGGGGGAGCCGGGCTGGCCGCCGGGTACAGCCACCCTGCCTGCCCCGGGTAGGTTCCCCCTTTATGGGGGTGGTCGGTGGTTTAGTGTGGATTATGGGGCGTGGGAGGTCTCCGGTAAAACCGGGCGGGGTGGGATGGTGAGGGGAGGGCCTTAACAGAGTTGTTTACTGCCCCGGGAGACGTTTCCCCTCCCCTGGGCTGGGAGACTTGGCTGCTCTTCTTATGCTTTTAACTCTTTTCAGGTGGTTTCCACTTGGAAAACCTCTTTCTGAGCCCAGAGACAGGCATTTGACCAATTACACTGTAGAGAGAGCTAGTTAAAAATTGCAATCCAGGGGCTTTTTCACTAATTAAAGTGCTCTCCCAGGGATTACAAGCCATACAAAGGCTGATGCATGAGGACCTGAAGGTTAGACTGAATCCCTTTCACTGCACTGGTTGGGAGAGACAGAAAAAAGTAAGCAAAAATCTATGTTTAACAGTAGAATGGGTGTTAAGACCTAAAATTGTTGAATGTTCCTCATTTAGTTGTAGTTATTGTCTTAAATTCCATCCTGCTATTGGGACTTAATTGCTGTGGGCATCTTCCTGTGGCCTTAAAACTGGCTGCAAAGTTGGTTGCATCTCCACAGTGCCATGGAGGGCCTGTTTGCTGCACCCAGAATTCATCTTTTTAGAGGTCTGCTCTGGGCTTTGAGGAAACCTTTGGCAGTGGCGTAGAAATCCTGCCGGAACCTGTCACCTGCCATTGTACCTGAACTCCGGGAAGTACGAGGGCACCGCATACCAGGGTGTTGCTATGCCTGAGGTGTGTTTGCTCGGTGTCTTAACCCAGTATCGGGTCATTTATTATTGCTAACGACGTACCTGAGGTGTGTATTAACTGCCTGCCCTGCTGAATGTCCCCTGGGTGGGAGAGGTGACACCTTTTGCTGTGCCTCAGGTGCAACAATCTATAGCGAGGTGTGGGCTGGAGGTTCTCTACCCTGTTGCAACACCCGCACCGGTTCATTGTTGCCTTACTGGGGGAGCTTGCATGTGCGTGGAGCTAGGCCAGATGGTGTATTGTGCTTTCAGAAGGAGACTAAGGCTCTTTTCAGCTGCCAGGTAATGCATTATTGCTCCTGACATTCAAACCGCTAATCCACTTTCTATCGTTTCATTTGCAAGCTAAAGCTCTGCTACTGCCCGCCAGATAAAAATGCAAACGGGCTTTTCATTTTGGTGATGGGCTTGTTATTTAGGGAATATTTAGGGAAGAGCTGGCAGAGGAAAAAGGAGTTGAGTGTCGTAGCTGGCGGGTGCTTGGTATGAGAGATGGGGTCTTAGTGCGTCAGAGGAAGACTTGGAGGTGCGCTAAGGATGCTGGAAGTTGTCTTTCACTTTTAAACTGGTCTCTGGTAAGTTCTTTGTTGGTTTAGGGCAGAACTGCAGCTGGTTGGAAAATGTCCTTTAGCAAAATAGTGTCTTTTTTTTCCCCCCTCCAAGTATGTGGCTTGAGTAGCACAGTGCTGGTTGTAAACAGGGTGGTGGGAGGTGGCCAGGAGACTCTGTAGCTTGTTTGTAGTTGGTCTTTTCTTTGTTTCTTCAAACTGACTGTGTTTTGATATCGGTGAACCTTGAAGGGCAGCAAGTGGGATCCGTTTAAGCATCTTTTTATGTAAAAACCCCCGCAGAGAAGGACCGTCTTTGTCAGCAGGTCCAGTTGGTGACACAAAGTCCAAAATACACGTGGTGATTTTAACGGTTGTGGATTAAAGGCGTAGTCATCTTTCTGGGATTGACTGTAGACCTGAGCCATGCTTCTGCTCGTTTTTGCTCTGGAGGAGGCTAGTACTGGCTCAGCCTGGGCTTGCAGTAGATCCAGCTGGAGAGCTGGGAAAGCTCTTGGGTCCTTTGGCTGGGAAAATCAAAGGGAGGCTGCAGACAGGGCTTGAGATGCGCTGGGAACTAGAGGCAGAAGTTGCTCAGTGCTCAGCAGTTGCTTTCAGGCTACAGTGGCCTTTGCTGTGTTCTTATCCCACTCTCCTGGGGATAAATAATGGCTAAATATAGCTGTTTGCTGTTTCTTTTTTTGAAGATGTATAAAGAATTTAGTCATGTAAAGAAAGCCTAAAAGAACTGAGAGATAACTGGTATGTGATAAATTCCTGCCCATTCTGTAATAGAAGTCTGGTCAAGCTTCTCATCCCAGCTCTCTCCTTTTAAGGCAGTATTTTCAGACGCACCAAATGCTAGATGTTATGTTTAACATTTCAAAAGTAATTATTTAGGAAGTGTGGAAGGATTCTGAACAGAAAGAAACCCCAAAAAAACACCCAACCCTGAACTGCTGGGACCATGGACAAAGGCGTTTCAGATGCTGTCTTTGGGGTATATGAAAGTGAGGTTCTAGCGAATGTGTTCAGCTTGAAAATACAATTAAACAGTCTGAAAATTGAATGCAAGTTTGAGCCTGAGGCTGTTAAACATGAAGCTGATTGTTTCACGGTCTCCTGCACAGGAAAGAGTATTGGCTTTGCACTCTATTTATCCCCTTCCTGGGGAAAAGATGAAAGCATTTTATATTCATACAGACAAATATTTGTCTATCTTTCAGATTCTGCCAATCTCCCAAGGTCGAGGCTTGAACCCTGCCAGATAAAGTCCAAAACCACCCCCCGCTCTTTTCCCAGCCATGCAAACTGCGGGATGAAGCTGGAAGCTGTGGTCGAGCAGCTGCAGAAGCAGCAGCAGAAGCAACAACCACCTCTGCAGATGGATTCCAGGGAGAGACAGCAGAGGCAGATGAGGGAAGCCCAGCTGCTCTACACGCAGCAGCTGGCTGTGCAGCAGGCTGTCCTTGCAGCCACATCTGGCAGAGCTTCGGGCGGCTCTGCTCTCGGTCCCTTGGCCAGAGGCCCATCTGTGGCCGGAGCTACACGAGCTTTTGACCAGAGCAGCATGAATTCGGAGCCAGAAGAGGAAGAGGAGGATGAAGAAGAGGAGGAGGAAGATGAGGAGGAGGAAGAAGGGGGGTTGGAAGGTGGCGATCTTGAGGATGGCACTGATGTGACTGGAAAAGAAACCTGCTCTGCTCTGAAATACTTTCACGCTCCCAAAGTTGCCCATCACAACCAAAGAGTGGCCTCTACCTCGAATCCCCTCCCAGCTTCGGGGCACCAGCGGGGACAGCAGGGCAAAGAAGAACAGGGTAAAGACACTACTAAGCAACCGTATTCTGGTTCCCCGGCTGGACGCCAGAGCTGGCGGTTGGACGAGCAACTCAAACAGGTCAGTGTCCCTGCTAAACTTCCTACTGGGTAAGAATGACCATATTCAGTCAGACGAGGCTTCCTGTAGCCCAGCGTCCTCTGATGAGTGCTGGTTGGATGCAGGAGGTGGGCACATGCAGAGTAATGCTTCCCTGGTGCACTCTCCCAGATTTATTCTTTTCTAAAGAGCTTTCACAAGAAATCCATGTGCTTTACAGATTTCTAGCTAATGATACAGAAACTGGAACTTGTCAGAGCCTTTGCGGGGAGGTAGAGGGTTGATCTTTGTCTTGTTTATCTTCTCTCTTGCTGTTGTTTTACCATTCACAATGGAGCAGGCCAGTGTTATATTTTTGATGCAGGTGCTTGCCTGCTAATGCTGAGTTATTACACGTCCAACATCTTTAACCTCTTTGTGCCAGACCTCTGGGATGCAGCTGGATTTGTGGCAGGCAGTGGAGATGGGAAGGGGAGGGTGCGCATCCCGCCACCCATCCTGCACGCAAGCAGAGCCACTTTTTTTGCTTCATGTCTTGGAAGGAAGGAGCTGATGTGCTGATGCTTGATTTTTTGGTTGTAAAGTGATTATTTCAGTTAATGTGGCACTTGTGGTGGTGTTCTGTGAGAAGAGCTTACTTGAGTGGAGTTGCAGAGACGTTGAGACAAAGGACTGCATAGTTTAAAGAAAAAAAGTTGGATTTGCATGTTCTTTGCTCCAGCTGTTAGCCTGAGTGTGAAGAAGGTTTTGCTTCCAGTGGAGTTCTTTGAGCTCAGAAACCTTGAATGGACAAACAGAGCTATTTTTTCATTCCCTCCTGCAAACCTGATGAAATAAAAAAGCTGGAGCTGCTTCATGGTGGCTGGTGAACTATAGATGTTGAAAAGTTTGCTGTGGGTGCTTGGGTCAGGCTCTTCTCTCAGCTGGTGGTTACATGCATGAGATGATTTGCTTTCTTTGAGGAGGAACTGCTAAAGCTCAGCGAACTTTATTTCTTCTCCCATTCCATTTAGTGTGGCCTGTAGGCTCCTTCCCAGCTGCTCCTGCAAAACTGGACCAGTCTGGTGTTTCTACACTAATGTGCGTAAAGTTGCCGTGTGAATGACATTTGTACTCTTGGTGCTATATAAAGCACAGTGGCTAAGCAGCCCTGGCACATGGGATGCTGGAGGCAACCAGTTGCTGCTGTGTGTTCT
The DNA here is from genome assembly GCA_025345505.1 of Todiramphus chloris collaris. Classification (NCBI taxonomy): domain Eukaryota; kingdom Metazoa; phylum Chordata; class Aves; order Coraciiformes; family Alcedinidae; genus Todiramphus; species Todiramphus chloris. Next base: position 24,151,486 of record JANVCC010000034.1, read on the forward strand.
CTGCACTGTGCTTCTCAAGAGGGGTTGGTCTGGAAAAAAAAGCCAGAATTACTCAAGCTGCTGTAGGGAAATGAGGTGGGTATGTCAGTCAGGGGACAGTCGCTTGAGAAATTGCTTCTGAATTTCCTCTATTAGAGCAACTGGCGAAAACTTCCTTTTTCAGGTCTCTGGGTGGAGAATAGTAGGCAGGGCTCTGGAGTAGGGATTCACTTTCAAATGGGAAAAAAAAGCCAATAAACTTAGCAATAGGCTTTGGCTGGTTTTATTTCTAGCTTGGCCAGTGCTAACAAGTATGTCATTGTGCTTCTCTTCATCCCTTCCTTATCTTGTGAGAGTTCTGTGAATCTTCCTGAATTAACAGGCTTGATTCTAAGGTTGTTTTAAAGACAAGTGACCATAAGCATATCAGATATGAGCTTAGCTGATGTGGAACAGCAAAAAAAAAAGTTTTACAGTTGGCAGAGGGGGCACTAATACTGCTCCAGGTATACTGCTCCCCTTTCAGTGTTACTCAAGTATTTTAGGAGCAGGTTGCAGCTTAGTCTGATTCCAGGCCAACTTATGCTGGAAAGCCAAAGTGCACAAAGCTTCACCAGGAAGCAAGGTGAAAAGAAAAACTCCTGCTGCTGTTTTAATCTGATTGGCTCCTGGGTGAGTAGGTAATAAAGGAAGGAATTAAGAGAAATTTGTGGACAACAAGGTAAAGAATGGGTTAGAAAAGAACAGCAGCGATGTGCTGTACCACAAGAGTTCTGGATGGTGGGAGAGCATGGCAGAAAGTGGGCAGGTTCCTGTGTTGTCTCAGAATACACTTTCCGGGTACTCTCAGATGGAATACTGGGCTAGGTAATCTGGGTACTGGGCTAGATGCTCTGCCCTGTGAGGCACGGCTTGTATTTGTAGTCATCTTGGTGAACGATGTCACTAAGGTGCCACGGTGTGCTCAAAAGGCCACGTTGAAGTGCCTGATGTTAGCGATGCTGGTGGGGTATATTCACCTTGAGTAGGGTAAATATTGCAGAGCAACTTGTTTGCACTCACCAGCAGAGTCTGCATACCAGGGAGTAAAAATTTAACTGCTTTATACCAGTTCTGAGCTGGGGAAGAGAGGAATAAACTGGGCGGGGGGCAGACAAGAATTGTTAATTTGACAAATGTGTGTGCAGCCGTGGGCTGTCCGCAGAATTGTGTGCCAAACGGTAGCATGATGCCCTGGCTCGAGCCCTGCCTGAAATACTTGATTTCAAAGGCTACTTTAAAAATACTGGGCTTTTTCTTTTTGCCTTTGTCTAAAATGGTCATGTTAAGCTGAAAAAAAAAAACCCCATCAGACTCAAATGCAGAAGTGCCTGCATTTTGTTTTAGAAATGACTCCTGAACGTGCTTTTTTCCTTCGCTCCTGTTGAGATGGAGGCTCATAACCAGTCGGTACACTCTGCTTCCAGCTAGCGCGGCTCCGGGAGCATTTGTGGTATGCGGAATGGCTGTTGCTTCTGGAAGGCGGGGTGGGGGGAGTCACTTCTATTTCTTCTTTCAAGTGTGGTTTGTTCTTCTAAAAGTGATGCCCTTGGAGAAAACAGTCTCTTGAAAAAGATAAAATTTCTTGGAAGGTATGTGGTGTGATGGCAGAAAGGTGGAAACTACCAGTGAGGTGAAGCGTCATTCTGTTGGGTCCCGGACAGCCAAGTAAATAATTGTAGAACAAGCCGGCAGACAAAAGAGCTGGCTCAGCTTATGACACAGGGGCGGTGGGAATCCTGTCAGCACAAAACAACAAGGGAGTGGAGGCGCTTGTCGGGGAGTTGCAAACCCAAAAGAAGAGCCGGGGAGGGGTGGGGGAGGCTGCACTCGGTTCGCTCCCTCCTCCGGACTTGCCTGAATCCCCTGCAAATCCATCACTGCTCCTGCGGCCACCCTCAAAAAGGGTGTTGTGGGCCCACCTGTCTGGGAAGAAAAATGAGTTTTTAATTCTGCGGGTGCAAATGTTGCTTTTAGCAGCTGGTTGGGTGTGGATCCTCGTCCCGTGGGTTCTCGCATTGCTTGGCCATGTCTCTGGTTACCAGGGAGAGCAGGACTGTGGCTGTTGCTCTTGCTCCTTTTCCACTCGAGGCTGGTGTCGAGAGGCAGTAACGTGAGCAATTTTGCCAGGCTGCTACTCCAGCACGTGCATTAATACATGCTTTCCTTTATGGGATGTTAAAATAAAGCCAAGGTTTTCAGGCATCAGCTGGTACAAAGAGGTAAGTCTCCCTAAGTCAGCTGTCTGACTTCCAGAGAGTGGTTTGTGCTCATGTTTTTGGGGGCTGTCTCTTGTTAGAACTCTCAGTGATCACCTGAAAATCTTGACCTAAACTTATACAAAGGTCACGGTGTTTATTGAGCTAAGTCAGCTTTAAATAATTACTTTGCTTTTGCTCTAGGGTCTAGGAATGAGTGGCTGAGATTCCATAACCTTAAGTATGTGCCTCAAGTGGTGTGTGGATTGAGAAGATACTCATTAATCTGGGGGGAGTGTGTGTGTGTATGTGTGAAGGTCCCAGGAATAAAAAAGTTGCATTTTACACCATGCATTTTTTGCCTTCTGCATATTTCAGGTCTCCAGGGCCCAATTCAAGGGTTGAATTCTTATTTCCTTATGTGGGTCACTGGGTATTTGGGTTGTTATGATGTAGTGGGAGGAGAATTCTTCATTAATAGCTGATTTTGGATGTTTGGTTTCTTTCACTGAAAGTTTTTTTCTGTAAGAACAGATTTTTAGTTCTTAAATTGCCAATTGCTTCTCTCTAAATTTATAGGTTAAGCTTGTTTTGATATGGAGTCTTCATCCCTGTGATAGTGTTTCTGCCATAGCCCCTCGCTTGGTGCTCCTACCAAGGTATAACTAAAAGTGCAGCATCAGTGGCTGGAGCAACAAAGTCACCTTTTTGTTTAATATACCAAGTAACGTATGGGAGAGGAGGACCGAGACACAGACACCAGAGAATCCCCCCAGATCTTCAACTCAGGAGGCAATTCCATGGGTTTCATTTAGGCTGTGTTATACTGCAGCGACTGTGCTTTATTTGGAGGCAGAGCTAAGGAGCAGAGAGAGGAGCTCATTTCTGTCCTGAGGAAAATACCAGCTCGTTTTAGGATTTATTTGTGTGCTAAATTTATCTTTAGAAGTAGTTGCAGCTCGTCTCTTTCTGTGCCAATTTCTAGAGATTGGAGCTAATGCTGGAGACAGTAGGTGGAAAGAGCTCAAATGTGTTGTGTTCTTACTCTCCTGCTTTTCTCACTTCAGGGTAAATCAGACTCATGCGGCAGTGAGAATTTCTCTTCCCACAGCCATATAGCACTGAACAAATCTTCTTGTCACTTAACGTTTTGGTTAATTCCGTTGTGTATTGGTGAATAGGAGTCATTCACAAATGACTCTGACTTTTCCTTTAGGAGGAGGAAGCTGATTCCTGTTTTGAAAAAATTGTGTGCCTGCTGCAGTCACTGGGTCATGGGAGCGCATAAAAGAAACTTAATAAAGGCAATTAATCTGTTAGCTTCGGTCCATTCTTTTCCTTTCCTTCCTCATCTTCCCCGCTGTTTGTGCAATCACTAAAATGATTTCAAACCCCATCTTTGAAGCTTGTCATGATTAAATTGAGCTCTGGTATTAGTAAGACGGGGAAGGGTTTATTCCAGTTTCAGTGGAGCTTTGCCAGGCAGCTTGTGCACGCCGTAATTATAACTCGGTTCTCCGTGCTTGAGAACTTGCAGCTCAGGGCAGTAGTCCTGATCTTATCAGCGTTTTGTAGTACAACAGTTTTCTTTATAATAGCATCTGTTTCACTTCCTAAGGCTTAACTCTACCCACAAAAGGAATTTCTGTGGATTCTCTGATAATCCTGAAATTGCTGCCCCTGTACCTTTGCACTGACTCCCTGCTTTCAGTTAACCCATGGGGTAGGGGAGGGGCTTTCTTTTGCACTGCCACATTTAGCCTAGTGCCTAAGTGGGTATTTCAGCAGATTTATTGGCCTAAAACCTATGTCAAAACTGCAGTTCTGTCTTAGAGGAGATGCAGAATGATTTGGAAGATCCCCCCCCCCCCCTTGCCTTTTACATATTCAAGCTTTAGCGGGTTCTCTCCATTTCAGAGATTTGCTGTTTGAATATGTAACTTTGTAGTCTGGGCTTTAGCTGAGCCTCTCTCAAACACCTGTATGAACTTGGGAGGAGTGGAGAAGGGAATGATCTGGACAAAGAGCATTTGGAATTTCTCATCCAGGTCCCTGTTTGCACACCGATTTGTGCAGGCACAACTGGAGAAGGAGATGATGAGCAGCTGTTCTGTTTGCCTTAATACTTCATTGTTTGGGTTTTTTTGAGCACAGAGTTTTGATTCTTTTAGTGTCGGAGAGATAGAGGTGGGAGGTGGTAATATTGGAGAGGTAAGGATCCTGCAGGGAAAGGGGTGAGGCTGCTTGTTTATAAGCTTTTTGTCCTGAAAAGAATGGGCCGGACAGAGCAGGAAAGCAGTTTGTCATCTTGTCTGTCTGCTTGGCAACTCAGGGTTAACTCTGGCTTTTGAATGTGGGATTGGAAACCAAAATTGCTCTGGACATCTGAGCTTCCCTCTAATAAGATATTCCAGGTGGTTAGGGAGTAATCCTAAAATAGCTCCAGATATAATTGCCTCTGAAGCCAGGCCTGCAGCCTCTTGGGGAGGGGATGGTCCCTGGGGGGGGCAGTGGCCTCTGAGGTGTCTGTGGTGCAGGGAAGGTTTCCTGGCCTTGCCAGCAGCCCCTGAAGATGACCAGCTCTCTTCCCAACACCACTGCCTTTCTGCTCAGCCGGTGCATCAGGGGCTTGAGCAGAGCCTGTGCCACTTTTGACACTTTTTTTTTTCCTGCAAGAAACCAGATCAGTCCTTGCCTGTGGTAATGCGAGGGCTGTTTGCCAAGCATCAGCAAATCCCCTCGGTATGAACGGGTGGAGGGAAAGGCAGGACTTTTCCCCAGAGAACGACCTGCCTCTCTGAACAGTGTTTTTTCCTTCCTGATACTATTGCCTGACTTATACAAAGGTCTTTTAATGACTTGTGAGGATATATTGATTTCTCAGGTTCCTGCTGTTTATATGGAGGAGGGCTTCTCAGCATAGGGGAACTTTGTTTTCCTAGGAGGAACAGAAAGGAAGCTCGATACCAAAGCTCCTGCTGAGCTCTCTGGCTGTGCAAAATGTAGTTTATTTCTATACACGGAGCACCTCTTGCTTCAGTAGCTTTCTGGGGCTCTTTACTGATTTACCTGTTCCAGTTGCGCTCAGGTTGCTGCTGATACTTGGTATCTCTGGTTGTAGCCATGGCATAGACCAAAAGGTTTTGGTGAGCAGAATAGCCCCTCAAGATCAAAGCTGAGGCCTGGGAAAGTGCCTGCTGGTGCTTGGACTCTGTCCTCTGAATAAATAAGGCTTTATTCCCTGGCTGCTGAGCTGACATTTCAAGCTGGCCCCGAGACTTTGCGAACTCCACTACCCAAAGCAAACCTGCTGTCTGTCCCTGTGTGTCATGTCGTTCCAGTGCCCCCTTGCTGATTGACACTGCGGTGGCCGAGTGTCCCTCTCCTTATCTCTCCTTATAGCTTAACATGAGGAGTGGTGACCGGGTTTAAACCTTTCCAGCCACTGCAGGAGGAAGTGTTAATGCCCTCCCCTGTCTCTCACTTCGGATCACTCCGTGTCATGCCAGGTGATTCCGTCTCTGACAATTTTCTGGACATATGGCAAACCCCTGATGGCTTCGTCAAGCTTTAAGCTCCTTTTCACTAGCCAGGTGTGGGGGAGCATTCCTTCTGTGCTCTTGAGTGTCTCGGGGTGGAGGTACGGCAAGAAGGGTGCACATCATCTGCTTTTTCTCTGTAGCAATCCATAATCTTTCTGAATTGCCCTTTTGCTTCAAATGGAAGAAATGAAAATAACTTTTAAAGAGTCTTTAACACCATGGGAAGCTCTGTTCCTGGAAATTCTACCAAGTTCAAACCCACTGGCAGCAGAGGATTGTCTCGTTTAAGCCCTCTTCTCTTTCCTGTCCTCAAATGTAGCGGAATAAGCTCTCAGCATGACCAGAGTTCCCTATGAAAGCAAATGGTTTGCTTCTTGGAGCACCAGTTTTAACACCAGGAGCTGTTTTCCTCTGTCTTTATAACCAAATACAGCCTTGAGAAGAGAGCAGCTCAGCCCTTTACAAACCATGTTGTCTCGAGCGCAGGAATTTGAGGATGGGAAAGAGCTGCTGTTTTATGAAGAGGCTGTCTCTTATTCTGACTGTTCCCATAGCTCTGTTGAGTTAACAGGCAGAGAGGGGTTTTAGGAGCAGCTGGATGTTACTTTAATTAGCAGGGGGAAAAAAAAAGCCCTATGTTTTTAATCTCTGCTAGCAAAGGACACCCAGGTGAATCCTCCTGTGGACAAAACCGGTCTTCAGATCTCTTCCTACAGAGGGCTGGGGATTGATCTGCTGTAATAAACAGCTGACATAACAGAAGTGGCAATAATCCCCCATTAAATATCTTTCAGTTGATGGGACTCACTGGATAATTGACTTTCCATCAGGAATTACTGGCTCAAACTAAATCAGCAGGCATTAGGGTAGCTCACTGCAGTCAGTTTTCAAGGGGGAAATGTAGCTTTGCCTGGCCTTGACAAGAGCTATTCATCTTTCTAATTCAATGCGTGTGTCACAACCAGATGACTCCAAGATTTCAGATACTGGACCACCTCTCTTTTGTGATGAAACCTTTTGCTATCCCCGGTGCTTCTTTTTTGCATCAGGATGCCATGTGTTTATCAGGACAGGGTAGTCCAAGTGACCTTGCCTGGTGGATTTATTTCTTCTCTTTCCTCAGCTGGCTCTGGAGAACTTGATACACTGGAGCTTTATCACTTGTAAAGATGCTTGAATGTATTTCAGGATCCTTCTGTTCTGGGCCCTGCTGTACAGCCAGAGGCTGCCTCTGATGGCTTCCTGATCATTTCAGGATGATGATTTACCAAGTGCTGATTTACGAAGTAGAATGGGCCCAACTAGAGTAATCCTTTTAATGCCAAAGAAGAATGAACCTTAATCCAGCAAAGCTGAGCTTTCCATTTCTGCAAGGAAAATCCACTTCCAGGAGGAAGGCTTCTGAGTTGGCAAGAAGCTTTCCAGTGGGATTATTTTCCTCTTTAATTGTGGTTCTGTAGGCAAACAGAGAGGACAGAAGGGCATTTCCAAGTGTTTACTGTCATCTGGCCACCAGAAAGGAAGATATCTGGGTCTCATGTGTACCTTTCACTAGGGGCTCTAGGATGTGCTCTTGGGAAGAAGATGGATGTGAAGTGTGCTGTAATTAATCTAAAAATTTCCCTTTCTAGTCCTTTTGGTCTAAGCCAGCAGCTTCTTTTGCGTGTATTTGTGGCCCAAATGCACATTTTCAAGCTTTCTGGAATTGTTCACCAAGCCTTTCCCCAGTGAATCGTTCACCCATCCATTTCTCTCTTCCCTAGAATGGCAACGTGACCTGGAGTGATGAAGGTGATGGATGCCGAGGAAGAGAAATTTCACGAGACTTTGCCAAGGTCAGTCTGATCATGGGGATATGGGGGGAAGGGGCAACCTGGGGGAATTCTTCTGCTGCTCTGTGACAGCAGGTGACTGTGGAGCCCTCTCTGTTTCTCTACAGTGAATCTGTAAGAAAATTGCTTTGTCCTGCAGCCCTCTGCCTACTAAGATGCTATTTTTCTTGGGTTATTGTATTGCCTGTGGTCACTGGAGTATAGTTTAAATGAAGACTTAACCAGACTTTTGATGTTTGGAATCTTAGTCAATGCTTTCTCTGGCCAGAAGAGTATTTCATTTCTTGACCCTGCGGTCACAGATCTGAATTTGGCAGCTGTGTGTCACATCAGCCTGAGGAATTCATTTTCAACCAAGCTGCCTCTTTCTGAAAGGCTGCAGCTAATTGCTCTGCAAACACGCTGCTGCCTTTTCTTCCCAGAGCTTGTGGTGTGAGAAAGCACAGAGCTTCTCAGGAAATGAACCCCCAAAAGCCCCGCTTCTTTCAGACTGGCTGAACCCAAGTATCCGCACCTTTGGAGAGGCTGAAATATGTATTTCCCAATGAATCGCTGCTTTTCTGTTGAGATGCTCCACAGGAGTAACTAAAGCCAGCAAAAACAAATTCCCTGGAGGGATTCAGGATTCAAGAGCCAAGGAGAAAAGGAATCAAATTCTTCTTTCTGTACTGTGTTCTCTTCTGTCTTGTTCCATATCCTTCTGTATCTTGGTGAGAGACCAACTTTCAGCCCTTTCCACCTGCCCCTTTGTGGCCTCACAGGCCTCGTGATAGGTGCAAATTAGATTTTTCTGTTCCCGGGCTAGTTGTAAGGTGACACTCATGCCTCTCCCTCCTGAAGCATCAGTGGGTAACACTAGCATACAGGGTCTTGCCTTAGGAATAAGTTGCTGTGGAACTTTACTTTCAGTCCTTGGAGTTTTTAAACCTTTTGGTGAAATGATTTCTGCAGCAATTTGGTTCCAGGCTGGTTTCTGGTATTTTTTAAGGTTTTGGGGTTTATTTTACAGGGGCCTTTCCTGCCAGGCATTAGTAGTTACAGGAAAGTTCTGTCCTTTTACCTCTTCCTTCAAGGGACTTGGAGTTTGTCACTTACTTGACAGTCCCTGAAGGAGGGAATCATGAATCTGGGAGAAGCTGCAGAGAGGTTTACCTCCCTGGTGCCTCAAAGGCACCAGTAATCAGCCCTGAACTGCTGTCATCTTCCTTTTGTCTGTCTCCTCTTGCTTTCCAGCTTGTCTTTATAGTTTCACTGCCCTTTGCTTTCAGGTGGCTTCATCCCCTGCTCCGTAGCAGTGCTGTTAACTGAGCTTAATCCTGCTTCCTTCAGGGTGCCAGACTTTGCTGTGCCTGGACCATTTACTGAGGGGCTGAGCAAGATGCTCAAACTGGCACTACAGCCTTGTCCCTAAAGTGCTCAGGAATCCTACCTTGTTTGGCCTCTTTGTCTCTGTGTCACGGTTTAGGGTCAGGGCGGCCCCTTAGACCTGTAACAGATGCTCTCTGTGAACCTCCCTCCCTCCCCAAAGGGAAGAGAAAGGGAATAAGGGAGAGAGACTGAGCGATTAGAAAATGAAACTGGAACAGCTTGAATGAAAAGGAAATTAATAATAATAAAAATGGAATATATACAAATATATACAAAATCAGTATGGAAACCAACCCCCTGATGGTAATTCCGTCACTGTCAGCACTGGTGCTGTGGAGCAGGCACCGGGGCAGTCCCAGACTGGGCCCTGCAGCAGATGGGAGCTGTGTTCAGGAGCTGGTTTTCTGGTACCGGGATCGGGAACACACAGACCGGGATTGAAGGCAGAATGGACAGAGGCCTCCTTGGGTGCTCTGAGGAAGGACCCAAGCCAAGCAAAGCTGGCAAAGCAGTCCAAGAGGGGAGAAGAGCCCAGAGACCCCTCAGATCCCTCAGCTCTAAGCCAAGTATGCTGTATATGGGCTGGAATCCCTCGTTGGTCAGTTTAGGGTCCCCTGTCCTGTCCACTCCTCTCTGCAGGTGCAGCCTTTCACTTTCTGCACCCCCCAATGTGGTACACAGGACCCAGCAGTGGCCTTGGTCTGCACACCCATCCTTGGCAGTAACTCTAACCATGGGCTGTTATCACTGCTAGGAGCAGACGCTGTCTGTGAGAACAGGCTGCTACCTTCAGAAAGTGCAGTTAGAAGAATTGAGCTGAAAAGTAAAATTACAGAACAGAATTAGTTCTGTTCTCACTCAAACCAGGACACTCTGCCTTTCACCCCTCCAATACAAACACCACATTGCCTGCTGGGAGAAGCTAATAGTGATACTTTTATCTTCTGTCTCACAGTAGTGTGTCTTCATTTTTATTTTCCACCTTCCCCAGCTCTACGAACTGGACAGTGACCCTGAACGGAAAGAGTTCCTGGATGACCTATTCATCTTCATGCAGAAGAGGGGTGAGTGAGCATTTGTTTGAACTCGATGTGTTGGGGGTGAGGTGGTGCTGCTGCCATTTGAATTCCTCCCTCCTGAATTTAAAAAAGCGACTCTAGCCCTTGAACTTGCAGATCACGTGGAAGAACAGTGGTAAGACTTGAGATACTTGCCTTGGGAGATAAGGAGCTCAGGAGGAAAAAACTTCTCTGCCCTATAACTTAATTTCACAGACACTTTCTTTACCCTCCTACCAAACACGACTGTTGTCCATGTTGTGAAGAGCCCAAGAAGCCTTGTTCCCTGAGGATAATTTTTTTTTAAATGAGTCCAAATGCCACTGGCGAATTCTCTGATCTCCACTTGGGGTGGTACAATCACATGTCTTCTCACGTTTGATTTCTGTGTTATGTGGAAGCCGAGTGCGAATGCCTTCGGAGTAGTGGCATGCAATCTGGCGACTGGGAAGACAGACTCCAAGCCCCATTTCCCTCTAGATTCACCTTGTGTCAGCATTTTTTTAGGATTTTTGTGTAACTGAGTGCAAGAAGCTGAGTTTCTCATGTTCCTCTCTGTGGTGTCAGCAACTTGCATTGCGCCTCGCTATGAGGCATGCATGAAATAGCTGGGATGTCACAAAAGTCTTTGTCCCCTTGTTATCACAGTTCAGTTCCTTTATTACAAGTTAATAATAAAAATGTATAAATATAGATGTGGTATTGTATAAAACATACATCTGTGAACATACATGGTAAATCCTTTGCAGTGCCCTCTTCCTTTACCCCTCCAAGTCTGGTGGGCCGGACAGACTCTTCCAACAGAGAAAATTCAGACAACAAGTGCTGAATCGTGCTACAGACCTTTTCACTGGTTCCAAAATGGCTGCTGATGTAAAAAACACCCTTTGCTCCATCGTGGCTTGTGCTGGACCAAACAAGCCAGGCTGTGCTTATTTGGAGTGGGAGCTGCCACAGCATCACTAGCAATGGTGTTCCAGTTGGGTTTTGCTGGTGCATTTGGCTTTCATGTGCAGAGGCATAACTGGGCTTAATTAGTTTACTGGCAAATGTTAACCTGAGCTCACATGTTGATGTAAGGGCTGGGATGACTGACACACTAGACAATAATCTGAAGGGTGTGATTGGCAGCAATAGAAACCTCCAGATACCTAGAGAGAAATCTGCTTAATACTTCAGTGTCTCCTTCCTATTACCTTTTAATTATTTATAATTGACATGTTCCTGGTGCAGGGGCTGAGCTGGTCACCAGCTGGTTGCTGTAGGACTTTAGCTTTTAATCATCTGTGTATTTCCAAGTGTATTTGTTTTCTGTAGACTCCCTTGTTTTCTTGCTTGCTAGAAGGCTGAAAATGAAATCTAAGAGCCCAGCACCCAATGGGGAGAGATGCCAGGAACTGACAGAGGGTGTGGAAATGTCTGGCCCTGCACTGGGATCTGTATCTCCAGCAGGGCTTTGAGTTTCTGGTGAGCAGATGGACTTGCCCGCTCTGTCTTGCCCTTCAAAAATGGGGGAAGCTTCTACAGCAAAATTACCATAGGATGATACCATTCAGGCTTTCATTTCTCCTCCCCTTGCTTTATGTGCCTAAGGGAACATCCGAAACCAAACAAGGCTGAACAGCTGCCATGTTCTGAAAGAGCCCCCCAAGATGGATATAACCAAGGGCTCTCGGCACCAGAGAGCTGAGCACTTGGTTTCTTAGCTGGTATGTGTGAAAAGCAGCTTAATTTGCACCTCATGTCTGAAGGGAATGGAAAACAGCTCTGCTAATAAACATTGCTGCTGTAAAGATGGGGATTTTGTTGTTGTCCAGGAGGAGATGAAGTGCCAGCCCTTGTTTGTGGCTGATGGATTTGGGGCACAGATTGCTATGTGATGCTGAACCAAAAAAAAAAGCCCGATGGGAAAGATAAATGGCAGATTTCACAGGAGCCACTGAGTAGTTGGAGGGATGAAAAGATGTGGTGGTTGGTGCTGCTGTTAGGAATGTACCTAGAAATGTGAAGCCATGAAACAGGCTTAATGCAGATCAAATGTGCAGGGTCTCATCTGCCTCTGAGCACAGCAGGTTGTCACTGAATGACCGCAGCTGCAAGTGATAAAATGGCCCTTCAGTGGCAATAATGATGGAAGGGGGAGATGAGAGGAAAGCTGTAACTCTTCCTTTGTTGGGTGTTTTATTCCTTATACGTAGTGAGGTGAATGGGTCCCCCCATGGCTGTGATTGAAGGGGCAGATGGGCAGAGGAGGAGAAGCTATCTGAGGAGGACAAGTAGCGTGCAGGACTAGCTTTGAGCCTGATGCAGCTTGGTGGGAACGACGCTCATTCGCTCTGTTGCTGCTTCCACCTTCCCTTTTCTCAGCTCTCCTGCAGTCTGAAACCGAAGGTTGTCTGTCCTTGGGCTCAGCAGGGATAAGCAGCTTCAGCAGTGCCTTCCCTCCATCTCCATGGCTCATCTGGTGTCTCATGACAAGTTGAGTCTTGATATCTTGAGGGCTGGTTTCTCAGAAGCTGATCTGTGCACAGGTTTGTGGTTCAGTGCATCTTGGCATGGACTGGGGCTTCTCTACTGGTGTGCTGTGGAGTGAGTTGCACTGGAGGCACGGAGGCTGGATGTGTTCTGCCTGCCCCTGAGGATGCTCTAGGCAGGAGCAGTTTTCCAAGTGCCCAGGCTAGAGCTGCACCCATTAAAATAACTCAGGAAAATCTTGTATTTAGTATTACTGACAAGAATCGTATTTCAGAAATGTAGGTAGCCAGGTGGGCAAGATCATTTACTTGGCTCAGACTCCGTGTTAGAGATAGAATCATGGAACGTTTTTGACTGGAAGAGACCTTTAAGCTCATTGAGTCCAATCATTAACCCAGCACTGCCAGGACACCAGTAAACCATGTCCCTCAGCACCACATCTACGTGGCTTTGAACCCCCTCCCCATCAGGGATGGGGACTCCACCAGTGCCCTGGGCAGCCTGGGTCAGGTCTTGAAAACCCTTGTGGGGAAGAAATTGTTCCTCATGTCCAACGTAGACCTCCCCTGGCACAACTTGAGGACATCTCCCATTTTGCAGGTTTTTCTCACCCTGTGAACATACCCTGAAGCTAAATTTTTTCTCCACCTGTTTTGTTTTGGGGGTTTTTTTGTGTGGTAGAAGACAGAGGGGTGATGAGTTTTGTCCCCAGATAGTGAAAGACTGTTGGTGGCATGAGTCTTCTAGCCACCGAGGAGCCACCAGTAACTGAGCTATTCCAGTAGTGCTGGTCAGGAGAGAGTTGGAGCAGTGGGACCGTTTGATCCCCTGGAAGGATCAACAGTGTTCATGTAAGACATGCCTCCAGAGAAAAGGTTTGCTGGGGGAGAGATCTAACTGTGCTCTGGGGTGTGAGGAAGGGCTGCCTTTCAAGGGAAGCTGTTTTCTTCATTTTAAGTAGTGCCTTTGTGAAGACCTCATCAAATGTCTCCCGATTGTACAGCTCTACTAATTTTGTTCAAGGTTTCTGCGTGACCTTGCTTTTCCCAGATGGCTTGACCATTCTGAGGTTTTATGTGTATATACATAGAAGGGTCTTTGTCAGTCCGAGCGTGTGGTTTTAATGTTTTCCTGCTGTTGTGTGCTCTGGCCACACCTTTTAGATGTGGAAATACAACAAATCCAGGGTATTGACAAAAGCATTTGTTGATGGATTCTTTTATCTATAGGCCAAGTGGTGTTTATGAAATGTTTGCTCAGGGAATATGCTTCATCCTGCTACTGATTCAATTTTTGCAGGTTTCTCCCTTTGATCCTCCAGAGATATTTTTGAATCTGAATTAAGCACCATAGTTGCCAAATGAGACATCGATAGACATAAATCCTTAGCATCCTTTGCCTGTGCTACCTGCTTAATGCTGCAGTGAATGCCTCCCTAAATAGCAGATGATGTTCTGCAGTGGACAGAACATTTTCCCTCAAAGCTGCAAAATGCTCTTCTGGAGGGTCCAAATCAACCAGGCAAAGTCCTTCGCCCCATTAGACTCTTGGACTTGTACACAGCTACATCCCTGCCGCCTCTAAAGAACTTCTTCTTTGGTCAACTGTCCTGACTTACACTTGGGAAAAATGGTGTGCAAATGGTAAGCGGTGGGCATCAGTGCAATATTTTAGATTTTTACTTTTATATTGTTAGAAAGAATGAGTTTTCCTTAAGCTGGCGGGGGGATCTGGCATTCTGGTTGACATTCCTCTGTATTCTTTAAGCGGTTTGAGCATTGCAGAACAGGGGACAGAGAATGCGCTACTCCATGTACTTAAACACATAGAAGTGTGCCTACCATAAAACCAGATGCAAAGCAAAGTGCTCGGGATCTCTGAACAACTTGAATCCGCCTCCTCTGGGGATGCAGAGTCCTGTACCTGAGGCAGGGTTCTGTGTAGCATCCAGAAAAACTCTTGCAAGGAATGTCTTGCCAGGTCACTAAAAGCCTCCACCAGATATAGAAGTTGATAGTTTGGGGGTGTTTACCTGGACCAATTTGCAAAATTTACAGTAATTTAGTAGTAGTTATCAGCAGGGCTTGCCTGTAAAAAACAAACTTTCTCCCCCTTGTTTTTTGTACACCAAAATGTTCATTACAGGAGTTTTTTTTCTCTCTGATTTGGAAAAAGGCTGGAAGCTTCTTTTTGGATGATTTAAAAATTATTTTCTGGTGAAATACCCAGGTCAAATAATATCCCTTGGTTTTAAGCAGCTGAAAAGTGGTGGGCTAGAATGAACGTTGCTTTAGCTCCAAAGCAAAATCATCTTTGAAGCTGCAGGTGTAATTAATGGGAGAATAAGTGTATGGAGTTTCCTTGGTTCTGGCTTACAGAAGATTTGTTTTAAATTTAGGCAGCATGAAGAATGTTTGAGCAGCTTAAATGTTTCATTATGAACCGAGTTGGCACTGGACAGGGTATGAAAGAAATTAATTTGATGTGATGGGCTGTTGTTGTTGTGCACAAACCTTTCCGTAGCTGATTCAGCCGATCCCAGTCTGTTCTGAGGAGCTCTGAATCCCTGGTGCTCCTTTCTAGGTGGGGGGAGTCAGAGGTTTTTTCCTCACTTCTTCTGAAAACAAAGGTGTTGAATTGTCACATTTTTCTCCAGCATCTCAAAGGCTCAAATCCCTTCTGTGTTTGTACCTTTCTTTGCCTGTCCACTTGGTTGAGAGGGTGTACATGTGGAAGTCTACCACCGGTTATGTGGCAGTTCAACATCTGGTGAAGACATTTGTAATAGCAAATATGTTGGATCCAGCTGTATCAGTAATTGCCAAACAGGTGGACTGTAGTTGAGCTCTGGGCACAAGAGAGCAAATCTCCATGGGGATCAGCGTTTGGGGATGAGAAGCACCTCGTTAGGTGCTGGAGCCTTGGCTAATAGAAATGGGGCACTGGGTGCCAGTTAGGCTGCCTCTGGTTCAGCAGCCAAAATCTGATAAGGGGCTGCTGTCAGCCTCACTTCTTGAGGAGGGAAGCAGAAACTGATGGCGTTTCAAGGGGTGCAGATAAGGAGTGTGGGCCTCCTGTCAAATAGAGCGTGATTAATTACCCTCTATCCTTAGCTCCTGCTTTCATAGGAGTGGCTAATGGTCTACAGGCGTGCGGATCAGATGGTGACAGTCCTGTTGGGAGGTGAGAATGCCTGCTGTGGAAATGCCGTGCATGGGGAGAGATTAGATCAGCGGTGGCACAGACAGGGAGAAAAAGGGGAGAAATGGCTTCCCTTCTGTGTACCTTTGCTTTGGATTTTAATGTTGAGTATGTGCTTGGGACAGACTCCCACTGAATCAACATACAAAACTCTCAGGCAAAGGAGCTGGGCTGGCTGAACAGGCAGCTTTGTGCTCGCTCCTACTGAGTCTTCCTTCAAAGACACATAAAGATCTCTTCAAGATTTGGTTACAGATTCTTTTCAGCCACTGTGGAAAACCTCTTCCTTTTGGCTGTCGGATATTATTTCTGAGCATATTTAGAGATGAAGGTGGAAAGAGCAGCTCTTTCCTCACCTGCACAGCTTGTGGCTTAAGAATGCCCCTTTTAGACCTATTTTTCAGTCCAGACCATGCTTTATTGCACTTTGTTGCTCTGTGGAATAAACATTTGTGATTCTCACCTCCCTTTGCTCCTTACTGAAAAATGGACACTTCTGGAAGTAAATTGGACAAAAGGGGGGGAAACCTGGGAGGTGATTGAAAAAGTAGTGCTGCAGGCTGGGTATAATTAACTGCTCTTTGGTGCACGTAGAACAAGTCGTGGCTTAGACCGCCTGCTGGTGGGGAAGTCCCTGCAGTGGGCATGGCTCAGAGGAGGGGAGAGGAGAGAGTTGGCCCTTGGCAGGGGATCTCCATTGTGGAGGACTTGCAAAGTGAAGCAAATCCCTGCAAAATGAGAGAGGATTTTCTATAAGAACAGTGTTGGTGGTAGTCTTTCCTCATTTAATATCACCCTCCATCTTCAGATTTAGGTCTAACTGGGATATATGGGTAAGAAAGGATGAAGAGGAGGAAAAACAGCCACCTTGGGCAGTGTGCTTGGATGGGTGAGGAAGATGTTGGTCCAAAGCTAAGCTCCCTTTCACAAAATGGAAAGGCTCAGCCCCAGCACTGAGTGGAGCCTGTGTGTGCTGATGGCTCAGTCAGTGCCCCTTCCCCAGGTTCATTGCCAATAGATGTGAAAATGGTGATTCAAAGATTATCTGGGGTTTACAGCTCCCTCAGTTCAATAGCTCTTGAAGGATGAAAATCAAACAGTTGCTCCGTCTGCCTCTCCAGCACGGGGGACATAGGAGACATTCAAGACTGTCCATATAAGCCCTTTAGGCTTCTGTTACGTCTGCCTGCAACAGAAAAGGCTTTTGAAGGGGGTGGAACAGCTTTGGCAGAGGGGGCTGCTTATTTCCCTTGAAGAAGGGCAGAGATGTTTATAGCTACAGTCAGGCTTCCTCTGGGGAAGCTCTTTATTCCATCAGTCTGAATTGTAGTTACAGCTGTCGCTCCCTTCAGCAAACCAGGAGCCCACAGGCTATGGGATGATCCCGCTTTCTCCTTCCAGATTTTGCCCTGAAGTCTGTTCCTGAGGTCTCCCAAGCTCAGCAACTATGTGTTGTCCTTTTTCCAGTGGAAACGGACTTCTTGTGTCCCCTCTTTGGCCAATTCCTTGCAGGAATGGCCTGATGTATCTGGGGTTATACTAAAAAGAAAAGTCATCTACCAAGGGAGAAGCCAGGCATCTACCTTGCCCTCTTCTTGAGTCAGGCAAGGTATGCTATGTACAGCGTTTCAGAGCTGATGGAATAGAGAGGCTTGAAAGTACAGTAAAATGAGTTTGCCATCAAAAGGCAACAAGTCTTATGCTGTGCCCCCGGCTGCTGACCTTTCCCTCTGGAATTCTCCCCTCTGACCTGTGGATCATTAATCCTGATGCTGCCAGATGACAGTAATCCATCATGGCCCCTGACAAGCCTTGCAGCCGCCTGTGAAAGGATCCGCTCAGCTTCAGCATCCAGTCGTCCCATGATACTCGTTTTTCAGCCTTTCCTGTTTGAGCGCTGGGGGTTTCCAATAAAGACTTTATCGCCTCTCCTCAGCAAGGGGCTGGGGGAGGAGAGGGCTCCAAGAGATGCCTTTCCGTGCTCCTTAGCTCTTTTGCTGTCAGATCCTCTGGAACGCGCAGAGCCGTGGCTTGCTCTGAAGAGTGCCCTTCATTTACCAGGTCTGAACCCCAAGTAACTCTCTGCTGGGGGATATTCCTTGGAGTGGTGCTATGAGAGTGCACCAGAGGGAAATGATGGCATCTCCATGCTCAAGGGGTGGAGGGATGGAAGTAGTTTTGTCCCTGCTGTAAAGTTTCTCAGGCTGCATAAAGAGATTTTATGGGGGAGACAAAAAAAAGGCTAGGGGTTTTACCTTGGTTTATAAAGCTACTAATTAAATTTCAGGGCACTTTGGTCTGCGGGTTGTGTTTAAAAGCAAACTTCAGGAAGGGAAGGTGTCAAAGGGGTAGTAACACGAGGCAGGGAGGTCAGAGCTGATAGCTGTTTCTCCTCCAGCTATGAGCAGGCTCTCTGGAAACAGATTTAAGCCTTTATTTCCCACTGATGTAGATAATGTTTGTCCCTTTCCCAGGAGCATTTGGGTAAACATACTTGTGTAGCTTTTTAAGTGCTGAGATGGGAGGATCTAGAGAAGAGTAAAACTGTGTTTAGGGTAAATCTAGTATATTAAAATAAAAACATTTCTGTATTAGTAGCTTATTTGCCTGAGGATCCTTATCCGTGACCCTTCCCTTTCACTCTCCATCTGGTCACTGTCCAAGGAGAGCTGGATGAAAGTCCCTTCTGGACAAGTTAATGCTCTTCCCTAAATTGGATTGGGGAAAAAGCAGTGGCTTTGAGTGGCCTGGGGTAGCAAGAGGAGTAGGGGAGAGGGTCTTGATCCTGCCCTGGGGGAGCAAAGGCTTTGCTTAGGACACCCTGGCTTTCCTTGCTGCCAAGGCTGAAATGCTGAACTGTTAATGAAGAGACATTTTGAGGTGGAAAAAAAACAACACCCCTGCCTCTTCCTAGAAATCTCCAAGATAAAGATTTCCCTGCTTTTCATTTGGAGCAGGCTGGGTGTGACTCTGGTTACTGTGGCTCAGCTGATGAATGATAACTTAAGGCTGGTAACATGAGTGCTCCCAGTCCTCTGCATGGCTGAAATGATGCTGTTAGTGTGCTCTTAATCTTTACAATAACACACTGAGACAAAATGGTGGCTGAGGAGAAGCTTAAGCAAATCGAGGATTGTGTTTTTTGTGGGCTGGCCTGTCGGGGAAGGACCAGCTTCTAGCTTGGGGCAGCCACTTGGGATGGGTGGACTGACAGACGGAGCCACAGTACATTTAACCAGCTTGGAAACATCTCTATCTCTGCTCCCTGAGGGAACCGTTGTCTCAAACGCAGGGAGAGGCTCTGATGCAGTTTGTGGAATTACTGCTTTGTGGACTTCTCTGTTGTGAGCAGGGAAGGGGTTGTTTAGACAAGGCAAGGAAAAGAGGATGTGATAGATATGAAATGACGGAGTGTGCGGCCCCAGCCTGATCAGGTTGCTTCTTATGTGTTCTTCCAGTTTGAGTTAGTAGTTTGGCAGAATTGAAAGCAGCCCTTTTAAAGCTGAAAAAGTTTTGCTTTCTCTACCCAACATCTTGTTAACCTGTGGGAATCAGTACCATGAGCTAATGCATAACAGGCTTCAAAGAGAAAAGCGGGGGGGAATAAAAAAAATAATTACACTTACATGTATAATGAGGACATCTGCAGAGCTGAGCTGAACTCCTTTTCACGCAACAGAATAAACCCCATTTATAAGGGCCATAAACTGCTCTGCTCCAGGGCATTGGCTGATGAGCAGTGGCAGGAGTCTCCCCTGTGGGTCGGGTATCCCATAATTGTCCATTACGGCTCTTTGCAGGCTTGCCTGGAAAGGCTGGCACTGGCCATTGTGGGAGGCAGGATACTGACCTCAGATGGACGGCTCTTTGATCCAGGACACTGTTTCCTCTACAAAAATAAAAGGGTTGCTACATCAGCACTTTTCCCCCTTCTTCCTCGCCTTGCCTCAATCTCATTAGTTTGACCTTTCCAAACCCTGCACGCTTTATCACTTAAAAGATGCTGTTAAAAGGGCAGTACCAGGTTAAAAATTGGATTTTTTTTTTGTACGGTTAACCCACAAGATGACAAACCTGAACAGGAAGGGTAGAGGTTTTTCTCTGGCTGGCCTCACAAGGATAAAGCAGGACGTTGTTTTGGGCTCCACGTTACTGCTGGGGCAGCTGGGTGGAAGTTGCTGCCAAGGTACACGTGCAGCCTCGGGGAGTGTGTTCAGGGCAAAGGATGGGAGTGTGTTCTGCAAGAGCAGAAGCTGCAGTGTAAATGTTATGTGCTTGTGAGGCAGGTAAAGGTCTGTTGGGGTGGGAGATATTCTCAAGTGTCACATACCCTTTTCTGTCACTGATTCCATGCGATCGGGGATAGTAAATCCTGGGGAGTGAGGGAGGCAAACCCCAACCTTACGAGTAGCTGGAGCTGCCTGGCTGCTCAGCCCCTTCCTGAGTGCAGGCAATACAGATTTTTATCTGAGATTGCCTGGGGACCTCATAAAAAATGATTCTTCTGTGCCCTTAGGATTGAATAGTCCCGACTTCCCCTCTTTCTATTTCAGAAGTTGCTTTTAGCTGCAGGTTATTATTTGGCTGATAATTGCTTTTGCCTACAGGAAAGGATTTTTCATGAAAAGGACGTGCTGTGTAGCTACCCTTCTCTGGCTCATTTACTTGCCCATCGAGAGGCCTCAAGTCAGGCTACAAATAGAGTTGCTTGAATTTCCTATTAGAAAGAAGATCAATAGCCCCAACCTGACGGTTTCCTTGGCCTCATTTTCTTTCTGACTCCACGTTTCCTTCCCTGCTGTTTCCCTGCAGGAACTCCCATCAATCGGATCCCCATCATGGCAAAGCAGATCCTGGATCTCTACATGCTCTACAAGCTGGTGACTGAGAAGGGAGGGCTGGTGGAAATCATCAACAAGAAAATCTGGCGAGAGATCACCAAAGGCCTTAACCTGCCCACCTCCATCACCAGTGCTGCATTCACGCTCCGAACCCAGTAAGTCCAGTGGGTCCAAGAGCATGGATGTGAACGACCCCAGTGCTAAAATGCCGTCGCATCCCTTGCCACACTCTGCACCTCCCTCCATCCACTACCTTTCTTGCCTCCTCAGAGCTTAAACTCCTCAGGGCAAGGAGGGTCTTGCTCTGTCTCTGAAAAGCGCTTGGCACAGTAAGGAGGGAGTGGGGGGAAGAAAGGGGGCCTCTTGATTTGTGGGCATCAAGTATGAACTTGATCGTTTAATGCTTGTTACCACTACTAAGTTGCGTAAACTCGCATTTAGCACCTACTCACTGTGAGGATTTGCTTTTTGCAGTACCTCGTGTGGGATTAGCCAAGCCCAAAAAAAAAAGAAAGAATGAATAGAATAAGCAGAGGAAAAAGAAAGTAAATACTGTAAAATGTAAGCAACAGGGTGAAGCTGTGCTTCAGGGACTGGAAGGCTGGGTGCTGGGAGACAGCTCTTACGCAGATTTGCTTTTCTTGGAAGTTTTTGGAGCCCCCAAGTCCCAGAGAGCCTTCCTGAATGCAACGCTTGTTGCTGTAGCCTGTAATTTCACATGCTGTTGAGAAACCTACTTGAATTTCCCTGCACTCGCCTCTCTCCCAGGTACATGAAGTACTTGTATGCCTACGAGTGCGAGAAGAAATCCCTCAGCTCTCCTGCTGAGCTCCAGGCTGCAATCGATGGCAACAGGCGGGAGGGCAGGCGGCCCAGCTACAGCTCCTCTCTGTTCAGCTACTCGCCCACCACCACGGGGCCTCCTTCCCTCCTCTCTCCCCCCAAGATCCGCTTCCCCATCATCGGGGTCGCACCGAGCAGCGGGACCAGCAATCCTCGGGTGTCTCCAGCAGCAGCTGTCAGAAAAGGTTGGCTACTTTTACTCACAGCAAAGAGGGTGGTTGGGTTAAGAGTTGCGGGCACCAAAACACAGTTATCTTCCATTTTTGTCCCCCGAGACTGCTTTGAACTGGTGAGGAGTGGGACTTGGGTTTGCAGAATACTCTGCCTGCAGCTTAAACCTCTGTGTACTCATTTTAGGAAGGGCTGCGGGAGAGACTGACTCATTACTTTTGTAGGTGATGGTGTGCCCTTGACTGTGTCTATGCCAAATCGTATCGCCGTGCCAGTGACCTTGGCTAGCCAGCAAGCATCTGTGGCAGCAAGAACAGCCACCCTGGAGCAGCTGAGGGAGAGGCTGGAGTCAGGAGAACCTCCAGAGAAGAAGGTCTCACGGATGACAGAGGAGGAGCAGCGGCTTGTCCAGCAGGCTCTTCAGCGCAACCTGTTCAGCATGGCGCGGCAGCTCCCCATGAAGATCAAGATCAATGGCAAGGGTAAGGAGCAGCACCTCTGGATACACGAAAGAGTTTTGAAGGCTGCAGCAGGGAGGGGACTGAGTCGTAGAATGTCAGGTTGGAAGGGACCTCAAGGACCATCTGGTCCCACCTTTCTTGGGAAAGGCATGGTCTAGATAAGATGGTCCATCTCCCTATGTATCTGAACTGCTCTCAGTCTAGGGTGTCAGAGACCTCTTTACACACAGGCTTCATCTCCCTGGGTACCAGGCAGAGGTTAGTGGGAAGAAGCTGTTAAAATGAAGCATGAAAACTGCAGAGCAAAACTGTAGCAATATTTTTGTTAGGTTTTACTTAATGCTGCTGGGTTCATTCTATTTCTGTGGGTGCGTAATCCAGAATAATCTGAATCCAGAGGGGAAATGTCTTCCCTGCAAGGGTTGTCCAGGCCTGGCCCAGTCTGCCCAGGCCAGTGGAGTCCCCATCCCTGGAGGGGTTTCAAAGCCTTGGAGATGTGGTGCTGAGAGCCATGGTTTAGTGGTGACCTGGCAGTGCTGGGTTAGTGGTTGGACTGGGTGATCCTAAAGGTCTTTCCAACTGAAATGATCCTACAGGAAGCCCATGGATTGTCTTAAATTGCTTTGGGACACGTGTCTGACCCCCTCGTGTCTAATACCTGGGGTATGCTTCAGATCCAAGAGCACAGTTCAGCCCAACCAAAGGCAGCCTTGTGACTCTGCAGTCCATAACATGACTTCTGGAAGGGAAGCCCATCAGGTGCCAGATGCTCAGCTTTCCCCTGCCCTGCATTGTGCTGCAGGGAATGATTTTCTGTCGTTTCCCGATCAGGAGCCCTTTTAATCGATTGTGGAGGTAACAGCTCCTTCTGTGTGAGTAGCAGGCTGCAAGAGATGGAGCAGGGAGATGCACAGCTTTTAGGAATTCTTTGTCAGGTGTGATAAGGAGACCACAGAGACCTCCTCATAGATACACATCCCAGGGCTTTTAGCAAGTCAGGTGATTTCTACCAACATCTGCTGCAACCCTATGTGCAGCCTCCAGGCAAAGAACTCCTGGCAAGGCTAGGTGAGAAGGTCACGTATAAGCAGCATTCATGGCCTGGGAAATATGCTCCTGAAATGCTTTGTAAAAGGGGAGAGTCACCCTGTAAAGGTCACATTGTCACAATCAATATTGTTATATAGTGGCTTCAAAAGCTGATTAAGTGCTGGGCCTCCCTTACCTGTCCTGGGGGCTGCACTTCACTGGACAGGAAAGCTTCAGAAAATTTCAGTCCCAACAGCTGCTTCTTCTAAAGCTTTTGATCCATGAAAATTAAAGGTCTCAAGCCCCCTATTAATTGTACATTGGGATGTAGGCACAAGGCTAGGCAAGTTTGGCACGGCTTAGAAGAAAGGGAAGAGTTGTTCTTGAGGCCTTTGCTAGCAAGGCTGGTGAATGTTTTATTGAGATGCCTTGCCAGGAATATAGATGACAAAGGGTCAAAGCAGGTTCCTCTTTAAAGTTAGGTAGCAGCTTCTTGTGGAGTTCAGAGGGATTGGGACTTTGTGTCATAGTTCCCAACAGCTCTGCGTCCATCTACATTTCACATTAAAATAAAAACAAAACAAAAATGAAAACAACTTTTTTTTTTAAAAAGGGAAGGGGAATTAAATTAATTCCCTTTAAAAGTAAAAGGGAATACAAATTCTATCGAGTAATGTTCATTCCTTCTCAGCTCACTTGGGTTTTTTTATTTTCCACCCTGAACTTCTGAAACCAAAATGGTAGGAACAATTTTAGTCTCTACAAACAGTAACAGGCTGTGAAGGCCAAGCCCTGAAGTTTTGATGATGTTATTCCCACCTTTGACTGTGGGCATGTCTGTCCTGGCTTTCAGGCCCTAATTGTCCCAGTTGTAAAATAAAAATGATACCACGTTTTATAAAGGATTTTGAGAGGCGCTTCCAAGAAGCCCTGTGTGAGCTTGATAGCAACGTGTAGGTTAAACGTTAACAGTGGCCTTAGTGTTCTTTACAGGACTTGCTGCCCTGGCAGACCTGAAAGGAGCCAAAAACATGTGTTTTACATGCAGTGGCAGAGCCTGAGCGGATTGTTGGCATAATCTTGCTCGGTTTTGATAGCCCTGTGCCCCCAGACCAGCACGGGGTGTACTGGGAGCCATGATACGGCTTTGCAAACTGGAACCTGCATTCATGAGCATAGAGGAGCAATCTTAGATTGGAGGTTCAGAAGTGGCTGTGAGAATCTGAGGTTTGGCTCCCCTTAAACAGTGCAGATTGAACCCTTGCTCTGCATTGATGCTTCCAGAGCTGTCCACCATGGCTTAGATAGAAAGGACTCTCCGGGCTGAGGACACAGAAAAACTCGCATTTCACAGCAGCAGTGTTCCTGGGTTTGATCCTTGGCGCTGTGTGTAGTCCCCTCCCTCCAGTGGCCACTGGAGCTGCTGCAGGCTGAGCCCAGCTCCCTGCAAAGATGCCACCCCCCACAAGGCCTGTAGGACTGTCCATGCACTTCCTGTCTACTGCAAACATAGCCACAGCGCAGCCCAATTAAATACAGGCCTGTCTCGTGTCCCAGCAGCTTTTTCTTATTAATTTGACCCTCCAGCGTGGGAGTCAGGGAGGGATTTGCAAAGGCCAGTGGGCTCCCAGCCCATCTTCAGTTCACACTGAAGCACTTAAACACCTTTGTAGACTCCTAACGGGACTGAAACACCTTTGTGGGCTCAATGGGACTGGAAGGGGACATTGCGTGGGGATTTCCTCACCGAAAAGGGCTTTGTACACCTTGGATCATCTCTGGATAGTGCAGGGATCAATAGAGTTCCTCTCTAACCCCGTATCTCTTCTTTCTTGAAAGAAGACAAACCAGACTCAGCAGCGGCAGCAGCACTGAATCTGTCACCTAACGGCATTGGGAGCATTAACATGTCGGTGGAGATTAACGGCACAATTTATGCTGGTGAGCAAGAGCTGTTCCTGGGGCTGGGTGGTGTGGAGCAGGACAGGGAGAGGGTGGTAGTGTCAACAGGACGGAGCATTCACCCTCTTCTCCTGCTTCTCCCTCCTACTCTGCTTTTCCCGGGAAGCAGGAATTGTCCCCTGTGCCCTGCTCAAGCTGTTTCCCTGCGTCAGGTCACTCACGCGCATCCTTTGGCAAAGCCCAAGCGGGTGGCCTGGCACTTGTTGCTTCTTTCCTCAAAAGGAGTAAAAGCCACTTGGGTTCTCTGTGTTCTGAGCGCACATCAGCCCTATGACAGAGGCTGCCAGAATGAGTCCCAGGGGATCCCTTCTCAGATCCTGGTTGCCACTGACCACCTGATCTGTCTCCAAGCCTGCTTGCCCTGCACTGAGCCTCTTTCTGCTGGCATGATATCTCTGGGGGCTGGATGGGCTATCCTGTGCTTGGTACCCCCATCCTCCTCACTCCACAGTCCCAGTAACCCTCCTCTCTACCTCCCTCTTGTCTTACAGGAGTGCTCTTTGCCCAGAAGCCAGTCGTCCATCTCATTGCAGGCTCCAGCGCCCAAAGCTCCTGCAGCAGCAGCAGCAGCTCCCATTGCTCTCCCAGCCCTACCTCATCCCGGGGAACCCCCAGCGCAGAGCCCTCCACCAGCTGGTCTCTCTGATGGACGGCCCAGCCCTGCTGTTTTCTCACACTCGGCCTCTGGCAGCTCTTCCTCTCTGCTCTCCGCAGGGAGCAAGCCGGGAAGGAGTCGCACAGATTACCTCATCTCAAGGAACCTGCTTTTGTGGTTGGCCAACGGCAAGATGATGATGCTGACACCTTTCCATGACAGCAAGTTTTTTCTTCATCATCCGTTTGTCCAGCCTTTTTATTTGCTCTCCCCCTTTCTTCCTCCCTTTTTGCTTTTTGTTTTCTTCCTCCTCCTCCCAGGGTTTGCTGTGTTCCTGTTGGGGGGTGGGACATGGAGGGGAGTGGGGTGCGGGGCATGCCTGGCGTTTTTCAATCAGGGATTGTCTCTAGGAGCTGTGGGTTGAGAGAGATGGCCGAGATGTCACCAAGGCAGGTGGAAAGAGCTGGAGTTGGGGCAGGGAAACTTGGTTCTCCTCGAGCTGGTAGCCACTTCCCACAAAACGCCTCTGTGTGTTGACAATCCAAAGAGCTGGTGGGGTCCCTTGCCCCTGGCCTCCCGTGGCTTGTGCTGCAGAGAAGGCAAGCTTCCTTGCTTTCCTCCTTCGGCCTCTGCTGTGGGCCAGTGTTGGTATGTCCTCCCGTAGAATGCATGCTCTTGGCTTGGGAATGTCCTTTCCCCCTCTCCAAGGTCTCGGCAAGAGGGGAAGGACTTTCCCACCACTACACTTGACCCACAGACATGTAAAAAACCTCTCGATCAGCTGCTTCGTTCTCCTGGCTGGTGCTGGCCTCTTCCCTACTGTTGCCTTCAGGCTTTCAGCCAAGTTTTAAATGCCCTTGGCCTTGTCTCTCTCCTCTTGAGGAACTCATCCCACTGACATTTACCCTGATAGCCTGAACTTACTGTGGCTTGGTGTTCTGATTCTCTGCCCCCTTGATGCAAAAGGACCATCATTTATGTTGATTAAGGTTTTGTGGAGCCACTTCAATCTCCTAAGGTGTCCTTCAGAGGCCCCTGGAAGCTCTCCATGTCCGTGTGCTGAGAAAACAGAAGGTGATACTGGAAATCAAATTCACTGGGGCTGTGGTGTGTGCGTAGATATTGTGGTTATTGTTACACACACATTTTTTTGTGGTCTCTGGCCAATCCCCTTCGAATTATACGTGAACAAAAAGAAAGTGGCTCTCTGAGTTAATTTGCTGTCCTGGGTGGAAGCAGAGAAATGGAAATCAAGCCCTCCCTTGTCCCTTCCCTCTACCCTCCAGCTGAAAGCAAGAGAAGGCTGGCTCTGGCTCTCCTGTGTCTGGAGCCAACCAAGCTGACTTAGTGACTCCATAACCTCAGCTCCTGCTCAGGTGGCCTCATTCTGTCCCCTCTCTTCTTCTGGCCTTTCCCCAGCCTGGAGAGCAGGTCCAAGCACCATCCACCCTGCCCTGGTGACGTCCTTTCCATCCTCCAGGCCCAAGTCAGGTTTTTTTGAGCAGATGAAATACCTCAGATATGTACTTGTTGTTGGGTTGTTTTGTTTATTTGGGGTTGGTTGTTTTTTAACCTCTTCAGGAAGTATTGGCATATCTTATTGCTTGTTTTTTTAATATGTGGTTTTGCTGACATTGTGATTATTTTATTTTTTACTTTTAATTGTAACACCAAAGACGGAGAAAAAAAAAAAGGCTGAGCTAAGGAGCAGTGGCTTCCTTGTCCTTCAGGCCAGCAGGAGATAAGTGGAACGGTGTTGTCCCAGGACATGTGCATGACACAGGAGGACATGTAGAGGTAGAAGAGGGCAAGAGCAGCTGCTAACTTAGACCTGTCCTTCATGTTGGATACAAGGGTGTCTCCAAAGCACCCATTGTTTTCCCAAGCTCCAGGTTCTGCGCTTGCCTTTAACTAATCAAAGGGAAGGGCCAGCGTTGTTCATGCTACACACTGGCCAAGCCTCTGGGTTCCAGCACCTGGAAGCACAGCTTGGTCTCGTGATGCTGTGCCCAACCACCTCCTCAGCTGTGCTGGGGCTTTGTTACCCAGACCCAGCTAATTCTGTCTATGCTACAAGACTGAGCCATGGTGGGTAGCCCTTGATTAGCAGTTCTACCTTTTCACCTGTTACGTAGGTGCCCATGTAACAACCACTTGATACTATGGTCTAAGTTAAAACCAAGTTAAAACTCCAGAGGGTCTAGCCTGCTAAAAATCCGCTCCCTGGAGTGTGTCACCATGTGTCAGAGAAGGTCACTATTTATCTGTTCCCACAGCTGAGAGGAGCTGTTGGAAGCGTTTAGCTCTGTGCAGGACAGGAGGGTTGAGGTCGTGGTGCCTGACAAAGCCTAAGGGTCTGTCCCTTCCCTGCGTGGTCATTGTGCTGCACTGGGAGCAGCTTGGGCCTGTCCTGATATCCGTGAGACTTCACAGGGCACGGGGAGATGCCCTCCTGTGATACCTCCACTTTGCTGTGGCACAGTCCCTATGCTCCCAGAAGCTCTTTGTTTTATGCTACTGAAAAGAGCACGGCTTTGAAAACCACCAGGCCACGGGAAAAGCTCCATCAGCAGCCTGAGGATTGGGCTTGAAAACATACGTAGAAAACAAAATGAATAATCCTTTTAATTCTAAAATACTCAGGGTTTTTTTAACACACACACCCCCCCAGCTGCTGCTTTGTCCTCGAGAGCAGAGTGCTTGTGCTGAGGCTTGTTCGAGTCACAGGTGGGACCTCCTAGTTGCAAGTTTATGGCTTGAGTTATTCCACTCCCTGGCAGCGTGAGGACCTGGAGGGAGGAAGAGGGGAATGCACATATCCTGGGGTAGATGCTGCGCTCCAAGATGGCCCATCTCTGTCTGCTTTTAGCTGGAGGAATGCCAGGTGGGCGCAGGGAAGCCAAGCTGCCCTGGGCTGCAAGGCATTTGCTTGGCAGATCCCACAGCATTTCATCCTCACAGGCTCAGAGGATTTTCCGAACTCTGGGGCTCATTCAGATTGTTGGGATTTTTTTCTTTTTGCTTTTTTTTCTTTGTTTTTTTTGGTTGGTTGTTTTTTTGTTTTATTTGGGGGTGGGTTTGGGGGCTGTTTCCTATGAGTGGGACTGGGGCACTTTTTGCTTTTCCTTATGCTTTCTTCTCTGGTCCTGGGGAGCAGAGGTTAGTAATGGGTGGTTTTGCTTATGTATCACATGCTAACATTGTGTTTTCTTGCACAGAAAGGCACTCGAATCACTGAACTGCTAAACAGCTTTGACACTACTAGAGTATTAATGTTTATAAGCTTTACACAACTAGACTGGAACTTAGACAGGGACTAACAGATTGTTTTGTATCCGATTCAGGGAAAGAATCAAGTCGGGATGCGTAACAGATACCTCAGTAAAAATAAGCTGCAACAATAAACTGGTCCTTCCTCAGCAGCTATGGGCAAGGACCGGCTGTTCAGACTGTGAAGAGTAGCCCTGTCCCTAAGCCTGGCTTTGATACTGGCTTCATGCAGGTTTTGCTGAGCTCCAGATCTCCTACTGAGCTGCCAGGCTTTGGGAACAGGGTTATGGAAACCAGCAGCAGAGACAGGGCGGAGGAGCTGGGGAAGGCTGAGCGAGGGTGGTGGATCCTTGTCCTCCTCCCCTCTCCCCAGTTCCACTTCATTTCACTCGACCGTGTTCTATTGTATAGTACTCAGGGGTTTTGATACTGCGGGTAGAACTGTTCCTCGCATGAAGTGCTCCGCTTTGCAGTGTGGCTTAATTATCTTTCAACTCCAGACCAGCGAAGGTTTTGCAGTGAGCAGCCAAAAAAAAAAGAGAAAAAGAAATCAAATGAAAGCCCCCAGCTTGCTTCTGTGCGGCCTTGATGCTCCTGTTTCAGGGGGAGATTTGCCAGCTGGGTTTGCTGCCCAACTGGGAAAATAAATTAAAATGAAAGAAAACCCAAACCTGCTCGTCTTTTTCCAGCAGATACCAGTTTCTGGTGGGAAGGCACAAAAGACAGTGAGCTGGGGAAGAGGCGAGGGGGAGGCTGTGCTCCTGCTCAGCTCCAAAAGTGAATGTGAACATGTCACACCAAGTCCTTTTGGACGCTGCGTGCATGTGCTCCAAACAGATTCACATCAGATGTTTTCACCAAACAGCTACTAGTTTTCTTACCTATTTAAAAATTAAAAAAAATAAAATAAATAAGAAATGTGATAGCCTAGGCGGTGGATAAATACCTCAACGTCTCCTTCCAACAAGTGTCTGTATATGTTGTTGTTGGGTTTTTTCTATCTTACATGTTATCTGAATGTTTATATTCCAATAAACTTCTACCTCTTCACATGGTGACCCTGCAAGCCTCATTTGTTACCTAAAGTGGGCGTTCAAGAGTACCCAGCCCCATCCTCATCCCCACAGGCAGGGACATGTCCTGCTGTGCTCCTTGGTGAGAAGAACTGCGAGGACACAGTGACATCACCCCAACCCTCCCAGCACCAGTGCTGAAGGTGTTCATCAGCAGTTTTAATTAATTTCTGGCACAAAAAAAAATGCTCAGTAAATAAATAAAGGGGGTGAGTATGATGATCTTGAAGGTCTTTTCTAAGTGAGATGCTTCTATCATGGGATGGAGGCTGTCCCTCCATGTAGATTAACTGGCCATCAAGCCTCTTCCACCAGCTCCTTATCCTGGTTAGGACAACAGCTGTGGTGAGGAGGAGTAGGGGGAGGATGAGGGCTGCTGTGGTGAGGAGGGCTGGGGGGGGATGAAGGTGGCTGTGGTGAGGAGGGCTGGGGGGGGATGAAGGTGGCTGTGGTGAGGAGGGCTGGGGGGGGGATGAAGGTGGCTGTGGTGAGGAGGGCTGGGGAGGGGATGAAGGTGGCTGTGGTGAGGAAGGTTAGGGGGAGGGTGAGGGCGGCTGGGGCGAGGAAGGCTGTGGGAGGGTCAGGGCGGCCGTGGCGAGGAAGGCTACGGGAGGGTGAGGGCGGCCCCGGTGCCCCCGTCCCGGGCGTGCAGCCCCGGCCAGCGCCGCGGGGGTTAACAGCGGCCTCCGGGAGCCCGAGCGGCGGCGGGAGCGGAGCGGGGCGGAGCCGGCCCGGCCGGGGAGGCGCCGGAAGCGGAAGCGGGAAGCGGCGGAGCTGCTGTGCCGGTGGGGCCGGGCCGGGCCAGGCCGCAGCCGCCGAGCGCGGCTGGAGGGGCGCGGAGATTGCGGTGAGCGGCGGCGCGGGGCTGGGGGCGCTCGGCGGGGGCGGCCGGAAGCGCCTCCGGAGGGGCCGGGGGGAGGGGAGTGGGAGCGGGAGCGGCTCGGGCCCAGGCGCGGCGGCCCAGTGCAGTACGCGTAGCCCTGGAGGGAATCGCGCCCCGGTGCGGGCAGCCTCCGCCGCGGCCCTGAGGCCTCCGGCGCCCATCCCGCAGGCGCCCTTTGCCAAAAGGTTGCGCGGCCGCGGGCCGGGGGCGGTAGGGACGGTTCGTAGCCGGGCTGTTGCAGGGGGCAGCGGGGAGGGAACCGGTAACGACCTTAGAAAGGCACCGCTTCCCGGGGGGAGGCCTCCGGCTTTAAATCTCGAGACTGGCAGCCCGCTTGCACCGTGACCCCGGCACCCCTTCGGGTCCGGGAGCCCGGTGGGGTGGGAAGGACCCTGCCGCTGCCAGAGAGCCGGTGAAGCACCCCGGGGATTGAGTCGGAAACCTGTTGTCTCCTCAGATGCATCACTGCAAGAGATACCGGTCCCCGGAGCAGGAGAGCTACCTGGGGCACCGGTGGAAGAGGAAGAGGTCTCGAAGCAGAGACTACTACGAGGGGAGGCTGCGATACCCACCCCGGAGGGATCTAGCCAGGAGATCTCGATCGAGAAGGTAGGAGTGGGTTTGGCAGTGGGGAGTGAGAGGGTCTCGTTAACTAATAAACCTTCGTCCTCAATTCTGAGCATGTTTCAGAGCAAGCGCCGAGCAGTGGAAGCTTTCATTTCCTGACTGCGGATCAGCTTTAAACCTGTAAATCCTAGGGCTGGAAGTAAAGGGCTTAATTGTGTGCGTGTGTCCCTCCCCTTATGCGTTTCTGCCTCTGCATCTCATAGCTAAAAATCCTTCCCAAAGCGACGTCTTTAATGAGGGAGAACGACCTGCCCTGGAATCGTGTTTCCCACTCCAAGCATTAAAGTCTTTCCCTCCTGTCAACCTGCTTCCTTCTGAAAGTCTTAGAGACCAGATTTTAAGTAACAATACCCTCACCTATGCTGTCAGAAAGGATCTGAGCACACTAGCTGATCTTTCCTGCTTCTGCTCTGGATTTTACCTTTGATCCTCTCTTTGTTCAGCGTTTCCACAGGAACAATTAGCTGCTGGAAGCGGGGTGGGTAAGGCCTCTGATCACAGGAGCTGCGGCGAGGCTTCTGGAATAGAGGTGGGAGCCACGTGCTGACATGTCACTGTGTGGCTGAAATAGGCTGGCGGTCCTGGCTGCTCCGTGGTGCTGTGAGCTGGAGCAGTTCCACTGGTTGAACAGGACAGGTGCAGCCAGAAGGGATCTGAGATCACCTTTAAAATGCTCTACAGGCTAATTTCTCTCCCGAGTCTGGCTTTTGTTTACTTGAAGGAAGCAGATTGTGAAATACAGCTGACGCACGTGATGGCCTTTCCCAGTCTTTCATCTGATGGGTTATATAGGATGGATTTGGGTGAAACCAGGCATTTGCCAGGTGAAGACCTTCTCAGACTATGAGCCTCTCATGGCTTCGCTGGTCTCCTCTGTATTTTAGGCTGTCATCTCTGAATCTCCTGCATCTTAAAAGTACACACCTGAGATTCACAAAGGTGTGTTTGGAGCTGAGTATCAGTGTTGGAACGGAGCTGTGTGGTTTTTTTGGTGTTTTGGGTAGTTCAGCAGTGACCTAGAGCCTCTGCTATCCTGGCAGGCAGCTGGAAATTTTGTTCTTGACCTAAGATGAGATGAACCATCACACACATATCCTGTTAAGCTGTCGTCAAGAGCACTAATTGGTGCCAAAACAGAGAGATGCAAACAGCTAAAGTTCCTGTTCCAGGCCTGAAGTAGCTGCAGTGAGGTCTTGGTGGGTGAAGCCACTGCTCCCAGTGGCAGCAACGATCTGACCTTTTGGCTGTTGCTAATGACCTGTTGAGCTGGGGGGGGGGGGGGGGGGGGGGGGGGGGGTGTGTGTGTGTGTACACCGAGGGCTTGGTATTCAGGGGACTCCAGTCTTCCCTGGGGTGACAGCTAGAGCACCACTGCTGCCTTTGGTTCTCCTTTGCTTAAGAATCTTCCTGGGGGAGGAGAAACAGAAAAACACTGGCGTATGGTGGCAGAGGTGGCTCAGATCGAGCTTCCAGTGGGTGGTTTCCCCCAGCTCCTTGAAACATGGGAGCACCACACTATTTTCTCTTGCAAATATTCTCCTTTTCCTTCAAAAGCAGTCAGTGTTTGAGCCGCAGTGGGGGTGGTTTGAGGCTAGGCCACTGGCTGCTGTTTCCCTTCCAGGAGCAAGAGCACTTAGCTTCAGCAGGAGTTGGCCTTTGGTGTTTTCCCAGGCTTATAAACGTGTCCTCATTTGTGCTCCAGCCATGACAGGATGCCTTATCACAGGAGGTACAGGCGGGACAGCGATGCCTACAGATTCGAAGACCGCAGCCCATCTTTCGGAGAGGACTATTACTCGACCCGCTCGCGAAACTGGCGGCGATCCCGAGGCCGAGAGCAGCACCGTCTGAAGAAGTATCCGCATTACTGCCGGAAACGCAGGACCAGGTCTTGTAGCAGTGCCTCCTCGGTGAGTAGCATCCAGAATGAGCTCAGGATGGGTCAGGGTTTTAACCGTTCTTACCTCCTTTCAGCTCTGAACACTCTGGGTGAGTACCTCTAATCCCCCACCCCCCCCCCCCCCCCCCCCCCCCCCCCCCCCCCCCCTTTTTTTTTTTTTTTTTTTTGTGTGTGTTTGTTTTCATTATGTGGAATGTATAAGTCTAAAATCTGTGTCTTGTTAAGCGGGAAGTGTTTGTAGCTATTGGTTTTTACCAGTCCAGCCCCTGTAGCCTTAATATGTGAGGAAACTAAGCTGTAGTCTTTACAGACGGGTTGGGGATCAGGGAAAGCTTCTAATGGCGCACACGTGACAGGCTGTCAAGGGCGAGCCTTGGCCGTGGGCCAGCCTGGCTGCTGGGGATCGGGCACTGGTCGGGTTTGTACGCAGCTGGGGCTCCACTCCTGTGTGTGGCTGCTTCTCAGGGGTGTTTGGGGATGCAGCAGTGGTGGGGAGCACTCCTGCAGAGGCATGTCCATTTGACTTTTGTGCTGCAATCCCACGGGATTGGTCATCCAGATTCTCCCCTGGGGTTATTCACCCCTGTCCTGCTGCACTTAGAGAAAGGCTTCCACCTCCTGAGGATATGCATGTGTCCTCTTTGCCCAGTTCCACGTGAGTGTCCTTCAGCTCCTCTGAAAACGTTCCTGTTTTCCACCCCGAAACGTAGGATTCCTCTCAAGGTTTAACAAGAAATATTTGGCACTGGGTTGGGAGGCTGGTCCCAGGACCGGGAGTACCCTGAAAGCGTGGTGAGGTGCCAGACCAGATGTCTCTGCTTCACTGCTGCTCTCCTGTCAGAAACGTTTCCATCTCTCACACGTTTGTCACATTTAAACGATATTATATCTGAATGACTGAGTCCTGATCCCTGCAGTTATTAGTGGATATCTGCATGGCTGGGAACTTCTGATGGTCTGTTGCTTTCCTCCTTTTATTTCTTTCCAGTTGACCTTTTAATTTGAGTTTTAGAGCGAGCCAGGGTTAGGCCGAGAACGCTCCAGTGCGGTTTGCGTGTGTGCGTGCGATGGTAACGGTGTGGAGGTTTGGGCTAGTGTGAGCTGAAGCCATGGAAGCCTCACAGCAGTCTCAACTGTCTCTCCCTTCTCCTCCACTTACCTTTTTGGGGCTTGATGGTAGCTTCGACTAGCTGGGGGGTGAGGGGCACAGAAGTCTGTTAGAAGATTGGGCATGGAAATGTAGAGCTTTGTATTAAATTCTTTGGCTGTAGAGATTGTAACTATTGTTAAGGCTGAATAGCAAAAGTTGAGGAACTAGGGCAGCTTGCTTTGTGGAACCTGGCTCCTCTCAGGAATGATCGGCTGGTTTTCCAGTAGAAGCCAGCAGTAGCAGGGCTGAAGGTGGCCTCCTGCCTTCAGGGGATGGCTGAAATGGAGTGAAATGCTTCCTGGGGGATCACTTTTAACTCTCCCCTTCCTAAAGTTCTCCCAGGCTGAAAATTGCATGCCAAGGCCAATGTGCAACACAAGGTCTGTTTGCAGCCAGTCAGATGTGTGGATTTAGGGTCAGCGCGGTACTTGGTTATGTCAAGAAGGGAAGGGCTGGTGTGCAGCCAGGGCAGGCCTGGTGATCTATTCACTGAGGTACCAAAGAGCAGGTTACCTGGAGGGATAACTGCTACTCTGGCTTCTACTGGACAACTTGTCCAAACTGACAGCTTCATCACACTTGCCAGCAGAGAAAATTACTTTCTTTTGGCAAAACCCTTCTTCTTCTCGTGCCTCTGGCAGCATCCTCTGGTGCTGCAGGGCAAGCTACTCCTCCTTGGGGAATGGTGGTGCCACACCAAAGCCACCTTAACCCCAGAGCTCCCCAGCTGCTGCTTCCCTCCCGAGAAGAGGGGGCACGTTCCTGCCTAAGAGGCGGCAGCTAATGAGAGCGTTTTCTTTACATACCTGTAGCTGTTGATGACTTTTCTGTTTTGAAGTTAGTTTGTGTCTTGACGTGTCCCTTGCAATATCCCTATCGTTATATATGCTGTGTGCCTTATGAAATGCTGGGATCTGGAAAATCCATCCACCGACGCACCGTCACCTCCACCTTTGAATGACAACCCAATGCTGCCGCTCGGTCGTATGCCGTTTCGGGGGGCGGTGTGTACAGAGAAGCCAACAGAGCAGTAAGCGCAGCAGGAGCGTGGAAGATGACAAGGAAGGTCACCTGGTGTGCAGGATCGGCGATTGGCTTCAAGAGCGATGTACAGCCACCTTTCGTAAAACTTTACCTCTCTACTTTCTATCCCCATGTTAGACGAGATCTCTCGTATTGTACTGGAGGGGTCTCTAGTGTTTTATTGCTTATAAATGGACTGAGCAGTAAATTGCCTGGGGCAGACAATAGACACTTGAGTTTTAAAGAGTGTAGCAGTGAGAGACATTTTTTTGCTTTGACATTTTATTGATGTGAAATTGCAGGACCTCAGCTCCTGCCAAGCCTCCGAAGTTCACGTCCGCTCCTGTTTTCTCTCCTAGATGAAATTGTCGGCAGCCTTGGTGAAGGCACTTTTGGCAAAGTGGTGGAGTGTGTGGACCATGCCAGGTGGGCATCTTTCCCCCCCAGGTAATTCACTTATCTGTCCCTTTTGCAGCAAGCCCAGATGTGCAGCAGGATTAACACTGCTGCTTTTACCTGGGACTCTGCTGGACCAAACTCTTGTCACCTTCCACTTGTCACTGTGGTCAAAGGGGCCGGGCTCACACCTTGGCCCCCCCTGAGTTTGCAGGCCGATGTGTTAAGGGAAGCAGGGGAGTTTGTTCCATGGCTGAGGCCTTCGGCACAGGCAGGGAGGGGCCAGACCAGGCGGTGGGGACAAGTGACCTCTTAATCCGCCAGGGTACCTCTCTATTCTTTTTTTTTTAGTCTCTGCTGTGATGTCACTTGACCCCTGTCTCTTCCTGAACTTTTGTGGGACTCTTGAGTAGTGGGGTCAGCTTAGTATAGGAGCGGCTGGGGTCTCCTGCCTCCTCAGAAACCCCTTGGACACAGCTGGACAGGGGAGGAGGCTGCTGGCTGGGTGGAGGGCTCTGTCAGGACACAGCATGCTTGCAGAGCTGCCTGCACCTCTCTTTGGAGCATTACCCAACAACAGCCTTTCCCTCCTGATTAACTACTGGTCCAGCAGCATAAACCTTTTGACAGCTTTTCTTTTTTTCCAACACCTGAAACCATGACTGGCGTGACTGGGACGTGCCCTCGCTCTCTGGCCTGAAGATGTGTGTATGTGGGCTTTTCCTCTGACTCCATCCTTTGGTCTCTCTTCCCATACAGAGGCAAATCTCAGGTGGCACTGAAGATCATAAAAAATGTTGGCAAGTACCGAGAAGCGGCCAGGCTGGAAATTAATGTCCTGAAGAAAATCAAAGAGAAAGACAAGGAGAACAAATTGTAAGTTCCTGCAAGACTCCTGAGTAGTCAGTACAGACAAAGTGGTCCAGAGAAATGTGGGGCTGGGGATGGGAACACAGGGCAAAACCTGTTTCATTCCATCTTTAGTTCTACTGAATGTAAAACTCTTAACAACTGGTGTGCCAAGTCATAGTGAGGAAAAATGAACCAGAACTTCAAAAACAACGAGCTGCTGCCTCGTCCCACTGGAATTGGAGGTGTCTCACTAAAGGTGGCAAAGCAGAGTGGGGAGGGGGTGTCTCTGCTGTACACCAAGGCATTACTGTGCTTCTCAGTCAGCTGGCTTAGAGCTTCTGCTCACCAGCAGCTCTAAAGTAGCCAGGAACAGGGAGAGTGACTGTTCTGTGGAGCCCCTGAACAACAGTTAATCCTTCCATCTTTCTCTCTGCACAGCTTGTGTGTCCTGATGTCAGATTGGTTCAACTTCCATGGCCACATGTGCATTGCCTTTGAGCTTCTGGGCAAGAACACTTTTGAGTTCCTGAAGGAAAACAACTTCCAGCCGTACCCTCTCCCTCAGATCCGGCACATGGCCTATCAGCTCTGCCATGCCTTGAGGTGTAAGTCACTCAGGGCTGGGCTTACTGGGAGACGTGTCTCACCAGAAAGGGTTGGGAGGGAGCTCAGGAGGTGACTAGGTGCTTGGATGGGCAGAGTTGTCTGGGTGCTTCAGCATGTGATTCTTATGTATGTTTTTTTTTCTCTCACCTGTTCACCACATGTGCAGTTCTACACGACAACCAGCTGACTCACACTGACCTCAAGCCAGAGAACATCTTGTTTGTCAACTCGGATTTTGACACGCTGTACAATGAGAAAAAGGTGGGTTACATCCAAAAGGGAAGTGAAAAGATAGATCAGCAATAACCGGCCTTGCCCTCCCTGCAGAAATTGGGTCTTCCCTGTTTTGTACTTGCCCCACAGCACCTTAAAAAGTTTGTTTGGTGGGAACAAACTGGAAGCTGGGACTCTTCTTTCTCCCATGTCTTCTAAAAGCTTTAAGGCTGCTTCAGTGGCTCCAGCCCATGCAGCGGAGTGTTCAGTGGCTTTCCTTAATACCAACCTGAGATGTAAAAAGTTCAGAGCTTCCCAGTTACAATCCTGATAAGTAGTGTGTCCGTGGCAATTCTGGGGTCAGGTGGGCTCCTCTCAAAGCCTAGCTTAATTCTGAACCAGCTCCTAGAAGCACTGAGGACTTCTTGTTTGCTTGCAGAGCTGTGAGGAGAAGTCCATTCGGAACACAAGCATCCGTGTGGCGGATTTTGGGAGTGCCACCTTCGATCACGAGCACCACACCACCATTGTGGCCACCCGGCACTACCGTCCACCAGAAGTGATTCTGGGTGAGTGCTGCTGGCATTTCAGGAGTCTCAGGTGGGTGGAGGTGGGGCACTTGTCCCAGGGATGCTCTCTAGAGGAAGAGCAGCTTGAGAGCACAGCAGTTCTTGTGGGGGAGGCTTGACAGTCCTCTGGCTAGCCCAGAGCACTGGGAAGCACACAGATGACTTCTAGGTCTGTCTGCGTGGAACCCCTGCAGCTTCAGCAGGGAACTATTAGGAATCTGGCAGGACATGTTGAGAGGGCAGAGTTAACTTGATTCTCTTTGCAGAGCTGGGCTGGGCACAGCCATGTGATGTCTGGAGCACCGGCTGCATTCTGTTTGAGTACTACCGCGGCTTCACGCTCTTCCAGGTACAATTCTTGCAAGAGCCTTTGTACCCTGCGAATCCTTAGTGTCTGGAAGGGCTGAAACATTGGCGAAGGGAAGGGATACGCAGATCAGGAACTAAAAATCGGAAAGCTGAGTTTAAAAATAAGGCCAGGAAAATTCACAGCTGGAAGGACAAGGTTCCGCTTGATTCACTGCTGTTGTCTTCACTGTGCCTGTGAAGAACAGAAAAATGAAGAGAGGAAGCAGAGGGGGAGAGGACCCAAATCATTACTGATGGAGGCTTGTCTCTTCTTCCACACACTCGTAGAGGGGACAGGTCTTTGACTATCTCATCTCCCAAGTTCTGAATTAATTCACCATTGCTCTTTTCCTTTGCAGACCCATGAGAATCGCGAGCATCTGGTCATGATGGAAAAAATCCTTGGGCCGATTCCATCTCACATGATCCACAAAACCCGGTAAGAACCTCTTCCAGAACTCAAGACAGTCCACTCATACCTATATAGGGTCTCACCTATATGGGTCTAGCTGTGGGAGACGTGCTGGAAGTACTGTGCCAGGAGTAGCCTTCCTCAACACCAACCTTTCCTTTGCAGGAAGCAAAAATATTTCCATAACGGGAACCTTGTATGGGATGAGAACACGTCCGATGGGAGATACGTCCAAGAGAACTGCAAGCCCCTGCGGGTAGGTGCTGGCAGAGGCTGAGCTGTGGGGTTTAGGGATAGGAATTTCCCTCACAGAGCCTCAGACTCTCAAGAACAGAAGTTTATTGGCCTGGCTGAAGCAGGAAAGGTTCAGTCCCTGTCCTACCAGAGCATTACACCAATCTCTGTGTGTCCCCTCCCCTTCTCTTTCAGACTTACATGCTGCATGACTCGGTGGAGCACACACAGCTCTTTGATTTGATGAGGAGGATGTTAGAATTTGACCCTTTGCGAAGGATCACCTTCTCAGAAGCCCTCCTGCATCCCTTTTTCGCTGGCCTCTCCGCAGAGGAAAGGATGCTGTGTGGGCGAGGCGCCAGCCGGGACCTGAGCAGATGACAGCTGGGGAGGGTGCGGTGCCTGCTGGATTTGTACATACGGGATTGGTCCGGCCTCTGCGGTTCAGCCCCACGTACTCTCATCTTAGAGTTCAGAAGGGCTGGGGTGCTGTGACAAGGACCCTGGGGACGGGAAGAAAAGCTACATCGGAAAGCACAGATTTGTCTATTTATATGTTGTAAAGTTAAAATAAAGTGTTTCTTATTGTTTGCTACTTCCCTCGTAGGCAAGTGTAGGGTTCCCTTGCTCCCAGCTTTGCCTTTTCTGAAAAGGAAGATGGAAGTGTTGAAAAATTAACTGGAAACTAAGCAGCAGGAATCTTTGTTTCACTGGAGGGCAAAAAGTGAGGGTGAGTGGATGGAACTCTCCCTGCCCTTGCTCCAGCTGTGGTATCAGGCTCTAGAACGACAGCAGACAAATAAATAGCTGCACACGAATAGCACACGTGAATAGTTGCACTTTATTTCAGGGCAACCCCTGGTAGCGGCAGGAATTAGTCATTACAAACATCAGGTCACAAATGGAATATCAAGCAGTGACACAGTGCAGTGATCTTCACATCTCAGTGACCAGAGCAGCAGTTGTGGGCAGTTCCTATGATGATGGTTAAGGTTGTGGGTAGAAACTAATCTCAAACACAGCTAGAAAAAGTGTTCTGGTCTTTGAATTAACTCTGGCAATGTTGGGAGAAGGGGGAGAGGAAGGGACCCAGACCCCTTTCTGGGTCTCCCAAGTGCTTCAGAAGACATCATACGTGTACTTAAGATGCATTTAAGATGGGTGAGGCCAGTACTTCCTCTGTAGTGAAGGGAAAGCAGCCAAATCCCTCTTCTCCCCAGAGCGACCATGCTATGAAGGTTCACTGCCAAACAGCCCCAGGCTGCCTGCTGGGCCCTGAACACTGCACTGGTAGGGACAGAGGTCCCTTATGTGAGGGTTTGTGCCCTCCTGTGCAACACTGCTCACTTGAATTGTTTAAGGTTGGTTTTGGTTTTTTTTTGTTTTTTTTTTTTTGCTTAAATGTGGGGAATCTTATTGCTGCCCAGGGCCTTGGTGCTTCCTGGAGCTACACAGCAGCGAGTCCAGGCCTGATCCCTGCCAAAAAACACCTTTACCTGGTTCAGTGCCCCTCTGGGCACGTAACTTTAGCCAGTGGCACAGAGGCAGAAGAAGACTCTGCGATGACACCTTGAATATTTCTATGCCATTCCTGTTCAGTGTGTACAATCTACAGGTGAATGACCAAACCCAGAAGAGAAGCCTGCAGCCTGGCTCGAGGAAAGCAGAAATTGAGACAGCGAGTTCTTGTAGCAGGTGTCGTGAGGGAGGGAAGTGAAAAGAGAGAGCCTAAAGCTAACACTGTGACAGCAACGGTCACCTTTCTAGCCCAGCCACTGCTCCTCTGCCTGGCTCAGGATTCAGGTGAAGCTCAAACAGCCCAAGAAATAAGAAAGGCAGAAGGAAGCCGCGTGTTTGTGTTTTAACTGACCAACCGCATTGCTATCCCTGCCCAGTGCGGCCCTGTCAGAACCACAGCTTGGTGAGTGAGTGCTAAGTGCCTGCGGTGCTGTCGTCCAGCTCTCATCAGGGAGAGAAGCTCAGGGGAGCCTGGGGTCCAGCCACATCCTGCTGAGGTAGATGCACAAGGTGCAGGTGGGTTGGCCGGGGAAGAGGCCTCAAGGTGGCTGGGTGGGGGGAGCCCAGCACTCACCAGGCTCCTGTCCTACAGGCTGGGTCCTCCCCTGTCACTTCCAGGCAATACTTATTACTTTTCAAATGGGGAAGTCTCTTCCCTCCTTTGCTACACTCGGCCTTTGCTCTAAGCAGATGAAGGGCAAACGCAAGCACCTGAGCCATAAATCCTCACCCCTGGGAGCACCAAGTGGGTCAAAAGGTTTGCCAGATGGGACTCAACCTGCTCAGAGCAGCTACAGCAGCAGGTGACCATTTCCACACGTCCCTGCACTTCAGCCTAAGAAGGGATCCAGTGTCCCTGGAGAAAAGGCCTTGTTTGAACCGCTGGAGCAATGGCAGCTGCCAGCACAGGGTCTGCATAAGGCTTAGGGACCTGCAGGAGCTCTGGGGATGGGGAAGGTAGCAGGAGAGCAGCTCACACTCAAGGTGCTGCCATCTCCTACAGGCAAACAGGACTATGTGGGCTAAGGACCCAAGTCCTGCTTCAAATTGGTTCCCAGCACATGGGTGCACACACACCAGCCCACCTCGTACCCAGGGAATGAGTGGATCCATGACCTACTTCCCAAACTGCACAGAGTGTAGGAGGGATACTGGAAGCACTTGGGGGAACTTACCCAAATATCACCTGCACTGTGAACAAACTCCATGAGACGCTGCCCTGTTTCACTATTGCTTTCCCTGATCCAGCCACTCGCTGTGCCAGAAAGAAAGAAAAAGAAGAAATAACCAAACCAAACCACAACTATCCTGGAAAAGTTCTTTTCCAAAACACTCCTTCAGAGCTGGGCCTCATCCACTAAGCGAACAAACAAAAAGCCAACAGAGGATATAAGTGAAGTAAGGCCCAGCTGAGGCCATCAGGGTTCCCAGAGCACGTGCGACCCGAGAGCTCCTGGCTCTTGACATAAGCTTTCCAAGACAGGAACCAAAACCAGGGGAGGGGGAAATCCAAAGCAACAACAGAATGAACCCAGAAACCCCCCCCCCCCCCCCCCCCCCCCCCGGAATAACTGCAGCAGAAGGTATTCCTACACAATCACAGGGGACTGTTTCCACCAGGACACCCTTGCAGGGTCTATCAGCCAGGTAGGACAGACACACATCTCAAATTTCCAACCCACCCATCACTTGTACCACCTCCATGTACACCCCCTTGTTAAACAGCCTCCCAGCCAGGTCCCGGCACCAGCAGCTGCCTTCACCAGGGACAGACACCATCTTCCTGTGCATTCCTTCACACAATGGCACAAGAGAATGAAAACAGCTTTGCAGGAACATTCGCTTCCTTTTTTTTAACCTCATTTGTTTCATTTTATGATTATTCTTTTTTGCTTATTTTTCTTTTTTTTCTTAAATACACAACATTTCGTCTGGAAGGAAAACTCTCCAGAACTTCACATCCTTAAGGCGTCACGAGTTTACTAGTCAGGATCCACTGGACAGCTTCTTTGACAGATCTCCTCCTCCTCTCTCTTCTCTCTCTTCAGAGCCACGTGGCTGGCTGGGCTCTAAGTGGAGTGCAGGGGGATGACAAATTTGCAGCCGAAGGGCGAGTGGTAGTTTATTCCCACTTCCTGAAAGACTTTCTGGGGAATGCCAATGTCACAGAGGTATACACGTCCTGCCCTCTCACCCAGGGGCAGGGGCAGGCCCAAGGCCAGCGACCACTTGGCGTCGATGCCCTGCTCCATTTCATTTATCGGAGGGTCTATGCTGAGGACAGGTGCCCTGTTCTGGTTGGCCCAGTCCACAACTGCTTTGTACCAAGGCTGATCTCGCAGAAAGGCGTTTTCGTGACAATCCAGGCAGTTGATCACTAGGTCAACGGGGGTGTCAGGGAGATCTGAAAGAAACACGGACATCGTTGAGTGCCAAGGACTACCTGAAACCACGAACTAAGGCTCAAGGGCCTTCCCCCCTCACATTGCCAGCACACATTGTCATTTGTCACAGCTTGACCGCATGCAGTCCGGCCTCACCTGCTCTTACTGCTGTCCTTCTGCAGAAGACATCGACACCAATATTTAAAAGCTCTTTAGCACTCTGGAAAACGTTCACAGACTCTCCAGTACCAATCTGATCGAGTGGTCAGTGCTGCA
This sequence comes from Todiramphus chloris collaris, assembly GCA_025345505.1. Lineage (NCBI taxonomy): Eukaryota > Metazoa > Chordata > Aves > Coraciiformes > Alcedinidae > Todiramphus > Todiramphus chloris. The sequence continues at coordinate 24,194,814 of JANVCC010000034.1, forward strand.
GCAGCCCCAGATGCCATGGCTGAGCTGGCTCAGCAGCGCAGGGGAGCAGCGCTGCTCTCTCCCCATTATAAAAGGACTGGTTTCTATCCTGCCAGCTGAAGAAAAGGCTGGTTTCCTGGAACACACCAACTACCTCCGCTATGGAAAGACAGCCTGTGTGCTGCCCTGCTGCCTGCTCCAGCAGTCTTGCTGCACTCACCTGCTCTGTAGAACATCTGCTGCCTTCCCCGAGGGACCACAACCTCCTTGCGCAAGATCTTTCGTCATTTTTCTAACAGGGGAGGAGCTCAGCCAGCACAACACAGCCCTCACCCTGCCACAGCACAGAACGCTGTGTCCTAATTACCACGTTTAGGAAGGGGTTTTTTAAACTTCACAAGAAGTTTAAATGAACCAGGTTTGAAAATACCACTGGAGGACTAACAAGCAGAAGCCAGCTCTCACAGAACCATTTTAGCTTGGAAAAGACCTTTAATCTGACTGAGTCCAACTGTCAACTCAGCACTGCCAGGGCACCACTAAACCACATCCCTCAGAACCACATCTCCACAGCTTGGAAACCCCTCCAGGGATGGGGACTCCATCACAGGCCTGGGCCAGGCTTTGATAACCCTTGTGGGGAAGAAACTGTTCTTCATGTCCCACCTAAACCTTCCCTGGTGCAACTTGAGGCCAGTTCCTCTTGTCCTAGCACTTGTTCCTTGGGAGAAGAGACCAACCCACCTGGCTCCAAACTGCTGTCAGGGAGTTGCTGAGAGGGAGAAGGTCTCCCCTGAATCTCCTTTTCTCCGGGCTGAACAACCCCAGGTCCCCCAGCTACTTCCCACAAGTCTTGTGCTCTGGAAGAGGGAGCACCAGTTTATTCTAGGGCATTCTAAGAGACCTGGACATTGACAGCTGCTGGGACTAGCTCAGCAAAGCTGTTGGCTTGTCTGGAAGCAGCAGCTGGATGCTCATTTACTTGAAGTTTCAATGTGCTGAACAAAGCAGGTCCTTATCCTACATGAACGACTGGTCTGACTCACATCCAGACGGCAGCTCTTCCGTATTTGTTCACACAGGAAACATCTGCACCAGCACAACTAGCCCACTGTTGAAGCTTTCTGCTGTCCCGACAGCCTCCCACCACCACCTGCCTGTGGTGGTGCCACTAGATGGTGCCACTGGACTGGGCAAGCACTGGGTCCAAGGGTGGCAGAGCAGATCACCCCTCAGTCATTTACCTTTGACGCTGGAGACCTGCTGCCCTTGTGTTTTGCTGAAAAGGTTCAGCTCGTTGGTGATGGATTCCAGCATCTTGACAAAGTTGGGGAGGAAAAGGATGACGTGGACGTCATGGTTGGAGAGATGTCGTCCGCAGCTGATCCCCTGGGCCCCCTTCACATGGGGGCCGCACAGCAGGGCTACCGTGGGCCGCTGATGCACATTCTTCGGGTTCAGCCTAAAGCACAGACAAAACGAGACTGTTAAAACCCTAGAATCTCTTACCTTGCAAGAGAAAGAGAGAGAGTAAAATAAAATTCATCCAAATGCAAATTGACAGGTGTTTTGCACATCTTCCGCCACCTCCGAAGAAGGAACCCACATCCTTTTGTGGCACTGACACCCAAGAGCTGCTTTGCTTGCAGGTTCCCTTCCAGGCTCCCTTGCACCCGCAGCAGAGAGCACAAGGTCCCTGTCTATCCTGGCCCATCACAAAGCCAACTTGTGCTCTCAAAGAAAGCCTGAGAGTTGAGGTTTTTTTTACCTTTTAGAAGGGCTTTTTCTCTGCCCCTCTGATGTTACTATGAAGTTAATGATACAACCTCAAAAATAGAGGGGGACTTACCCGTCAGCAGAGCCACGGTTAAAAAAAAAAAAAAAAAAAAAAAATAGTTTCTATGCCCTAAGCCTCATCAACTGTGAAATGAAGGTGATTTATTTAAATGGCCTGCAAGCCATCGAGGGTGGCTTACAGTAGGATTTCAGCTGCCTGGTATGCTGTCACTTACTACTCTCCATCAAACAGTTAGGTCCTGGTGAAGGCCTACAAGTCCTCCTCCCACTTCAGGAGCTTGAGCCTCAGGCTGGTTGCATGATGATTTGGCAATAGGCTGATACACAAGCTAGGGAAGGGCTTTTTACCTGTTGGGTCCCCCAAGGAGGCTCAGGGCCATCTGACTGGCGCACACTCCCGTCATCTCCAGCCTCCGCTCCAGAGTCAGCCCATGCTTCTCGGCGACCGAGAGCAGCTTTTTGTGAAGCTCGTAAGACACGCTCGGAACAACGAGCCCAGAGTCTAGGGTGCAGAAAGAGGAGAGGGAAGGAGACAGAAATGGGTATAAATCAGAGACTTTTCCAGAACACTGCAGACTGGTAAAACTTTAGATAACAGCACTTGGAAGCAATGACAGTGAAAAGGCTCTTTAGCTGTTACCAAGGGTCTGCTTAACCCAGTAACCCAGGTTCCTTCCAAGACTATCAAATGAATCTGAACTAGCACACGGGAGTCAGCTGAGTGAAGCAGAGGCAGCTAAACACGACTGCTGGGCTTGAAATAATACATTCCCAACAAAATTCAGCAGGCAGCTGGTAATTTTAGCAACTTGAGGAAGTCTTTTTGACTTACAGACGGAGTATCAGGTTCTTTCTTAATGGTCTCCAGACCACCAGTGCTTTAACCCACAGATATAAGTGTTCCAAACCACTGAGAAAGTCAGAAGAGAAGCTGTGACCCATATTTCGCACCCAAAAAAGCCTGGATGCATTATGCCTCCTGACATTAGCAGTGACAAGCCCCAAACTTCCAGCCCCTAACCCACCTATCCCAACAAAACTGTACGAGGTGGGTGTCCTCCCAACCTGAACTGTGCTGTGCCGTGCCAGAAGGTCTGTCTTCAGACACCAAACCTGAATCATGATACAATGAAAAAATACTTCTCAGACAGTTTTGACAGCCTGTTCTGTGAGCCAGAAAACACTCCAGCACGTGGATCAATGTAAAACAAACAAGAGAGATTTTGTTATGTGCCTAGAACAGCGCCTGCAGAAGGCATCAGTAAAATTCTTCCCACTCGCTTCTACAGTGAGCTCGTCTGGAATCAGCAGAGAAGAGAAACAAAAACCGAAAGAATTGTTCTGGCCATTTCTTTAGAGTTGCCTTCTCTGAGCAGGCAAAGCTAGCCCTGGCTGCACAGAAATATTCCCTGCAGTAACATCTGTAAACTCACCTGGAAATAAATACAGCTCACCTATGTGAGCTGTTCATCCACTGAAACATCCTCCTGTGAGGCCTGGATGTTCTTAACTGTCTCCTAGCTAAGGAGCCGCACAGCTTATTTCCCTCCCCAGATGAGATGGTCACAGTTGCCAGGAAAGGAAGCTCTCAGCTCCTTCTGTTCACATTGTTCCTAAGGTCTGCTCCCAGCTAAATAAGTGTATCCCAGCAGAGTTTGCCTCAGCGAGGTGAATTTACTATTAGTTCCTCCTCTGGGACAGGCAGAGAAGGAATGCAGGAGTCTGGCACCACAAAGCTAAACGGTCCAAAACTCCCATTAGCCATTTCGCCTCTGAACATGGGGAGACAGCAGCCACCCGGGCGCTGATCGCAGCCAGGCAGGGCTCAGAGCACTTACATTAATGGGAGAGAGACGTGGGAACATGACAGCACAGTGAAAATGCTCTGCAGCAAGGAGAGCTCAAAGGGGAACAGCCATGGCGTAGACATCCGCTCAGAGAGGAAATGTGACCGTTACTTGTGAGCTCAGGCTCTTTTGCAGACAAAAAGAACATAAGAATCGGTTATAACCGCGTCACATTCAAATGAGAAAAGCAGCAGGTATTTTAATGGGGGGGAATCATCTGCACTCTTCTGTTTCCCCAGGGTGCCCCAGTCACAAACCGCTCAGTCAAGCTACAGCGGAAATGGCAGGTTTTGTACATCTTGAGGCTTTCAGAATCAAAGAGGCGGCATTCCTGCAGGGTAACAGTGAAACGTGGCAGAGCAGATCCTGCTGAATCCTTCTGGCCTCCATTTGTAACCTCAGCGGCTAGTGCCTTGTAGGTCCAGAGGGCCCAAATGTGTCCAACTGCTTGACCTTGCATGCTAACTGCCGATTAAGCTACCTCCACTAATAGTCCTTCGTTACAAGCGGCGCGCATGCAAGCGGGCACATTATCAAAGTAACTTCTGATAGCAGCCGCCAAACATTTGGAGTCATAAGCCACTAATAATCCTAAGCCCGTCACACTAGTCACGCACCTGCCCTGTGTTCACACACCCTCTTAGCCTCCGGAGTCACGCAAGGCCCGGCTCTGCCCCTTTCCCATTCATATTCCTGCTACTTCAGCAGGGCTTGTTTTTCAAGCTTGAGGGAGGACTTGGAATGAGTGACCTGAGGTCAGGATCTCTCCAAACAATTTGTTGGGACACATCCTCTGCTAACCTGAGGTGGGGAACTCCTGAACTCTTACTTTGGCTCCTTCTGAACCGTGGGACCACAAATTCCCCGCTTAAATTTTGCAGAAACTCTCCAAACTAAAAGGGTATCTACACAATTTATCATGACTGTGGCTAACATCTCTGTAACCATTTACATCCTTACCCCAGACCACGAGCTTTAATAATTTACCACCAGCTAGATGTGACTCGGTGCCCAGTGGGTTAATGCAAAGGGGGTTACTGGGAGGGAGCAGAAGCAGAAAATGGACTTTCATTTAGCATGCTACACTATGTCCTAATTGCTCCCTCTCAAGAGCAGGCTCAAGTGCCAAGAGAACTTCCCTTCTTCATGCTCACGCAAGGTCCAACCAGTCAGACTGGCTTATCAAAACCAGGCTGAGGGAGTTAAATAAACTCTGGCAGAAAGCAATCAAGGAGGCGACGTGTAAACCCACAAACAAAAACACTTCTGCAACAAACCTGAATTCCTGCCAACTGTAATTATGTTTGGATTGGACAGTGCATCTTTATTGTTCAGTAATGAAGGCAATAAAAGAAATTAGCTCAGGCCTTTTAATATTAAATAAATGTATTTTACAGCTGCCTGGAAAAAAAAAGGCAGATATAGACTAAACAGTTTTGTGACACAGAGTATTGCTGAAGCCTGATTAAACATGAAGTATTCTCCATTTATGAGGCACACTCTGTCCTGGGCACCACAACTGCAAAGGAGTTTTCTCCTCGAGCTTTACTATGCGATGTTACGCACATCCTGGTTGGATTAAAACTCCCACTGCCAGCAAAAGGCCTGAGTTAATTCTCCAGAAGTTAAGGAAATAGAGCTTTTCCCCCAGAGAAGCCCAGAGAGTGTTGCTGTCAGAAGCCCAAAGGTCTCCCATGCTTGCAGTTGCGGGGCGGGGGGGAGGGGGGCGGGAAGAAGTATCACTGCTTGTGTAGCTCAGCATCTAAGCCCCATCTTTTCTCTTGACTATTCCAGCAGCTCTCCATTAAAACAAACACAGGAAAGCTGCAGTACTGGAGGAGATGGAACTAGACTCCTAAAAGCTGTACATAACGCTGTGAACTCTTTCTTTGAGCAATAACTAACTGCAGGTTCCAGTATTCTAAGACACAGTTCTGTGAAGTGGGTGCAACTCATGTCCAGTCTGGGTAGATGAGACTTAGCCTGCTGCCTTTTGCAGGTTGAAAAGCTGGAGGCACGTGCCTGCAGGTTCAGTAAAACAGTTACTCGCCCCACAAATGTGAATGATTTTCTCCACAACCTTAGGGGCTAGATTGGGTGCTTTTTCTGTTTAATCATCATTATTTTTAATTAAGACAAATTCTGCGGGAGTTCTGGCTGACCTTCCCCTGTCAGCCTCTCCTAGCACTAGCACACAATTCACTCCAGCTGAGCAAAAAAACTGTCCGATGGACAAAGAGACTTTGCCCCACCATCACTTTGTTTTCTCCTGCAGTTGGATAAAGTGAACTCAATTTGCACTCAACTCAAAGACCCCAGAAACACTTCACGCATGTGATACAGACAATCGTTGCAAGGCAGTCAGCCATAGACTAAAGAGCTAAAAGCTACAGAGAGTAGAAGTCAGGCAAGGACATGGCACACGCACAAAAAAGCCATGCTGTCGGCACCACCCTCACCCGACAGACTCGGCCTTAGCGCGACCCTGGCCTGTAAGCTCTGCCTGCTGCCTTGATTTACTTCTAAGCACACCTTTTCTTTCACTATCTCCTTACTACGGGGAAAAAAGGTTTCTTGAAGGCCTACTGCAAATTCCTCTGAGCTCCAACACACCCACAGAACACTGGCTATATGCTTACTACTAAAAGACCAGATCCCAAACCACGGTGCTGTTCAAAAACAAGTCGTTTCAATGCTTACAGCATACAGAAGGAGCAGAGAGAGATCTATGCCAACACACATTTAAATTCTCTAGCTCTGGAAGCTGAAGAGAGACAGCTCACACCTCATCACACCAAGGAGCAGCCCTTCCAGAGAAGCAGGTTTTTGTTAAACAGTTGCACTTCCCCTTTCAAGCGATAAATCAAGAGACACATCAATAGCAGCCACCCCAAAAGAGCAAAGACTAATTACATATTTGGGAGCAATTTCTATGTGGAGTCCCAGGCATGGACTCAGCTTAGTCATGACCAAAGACCTGGTCAGCTCTGTTAGCTTCAGGTTTTCACTCTTGTTTGGAACAGATCCTCACCTTCATTCCCTGCTTAGTTCTAAAACACATGCTCATATTCCTACTTGACAGGCTGGCTCTGTAAAATTAGCCCGCAGAAGAGCATTCGAGTGTTTATCAAGCTTTGCTTACATCCTACACAAACCAGCTGATTTTAGTCATCAGTAAAAACACAGACTGGAAGTCCTACAGATTAGTCTTTTAGAGACCTGGCAGCAGCAGTTTTGCTGGTTTTACCACTGCATGGTCCCGTTTATTTCCAAATAAATGCCACGGAAATGTGGCATAAAAGAGCACACAAAGATTCATAGACTTTGTCTTCTCCCACAGCAATAAGAGCTGGGCATTAGCTCACTGTCAATCACCAGCATCCCTTTGTTTGGGCCATCACAGCAGAGCTATCCTTGTATCAGACTAATTACCTTCAAGATTGACCTAAGGTAAAAAAAATTACAAAGCGATGATTTCTCCTAGAATGAGGATATGATTTTTGCAAGTAGAGCTCCCCTTAGGAGTCCAGAGAAAACTCTGTAGGGAGAAATCAGAAGCAAAAAGAGAATTCCTGCCATAGATACAGCCAGCATTTCTCTAGAACAAGAAAACTTCCTCGACAGACACAAAGGAAGTCACCCTCTGTGGGAAAAATACCTTTAGAAGCATTGGGACACTTCTATCACTGTTCACAGGACTGTGAACGTGCCCTGCTCAGCACAGACAACTGGGAACTGTAGTTGTCAATACCCTGCCTGTTGTGTGACATGACAGCTTTTCTTCCAAACAAATCCAGAATTCCACAGGGGAGCCTAATCACCCAACAGGAGCTAATGAGGCTAGCAAGACCCTGTAGCCACAGAGGGGAGCCAGTTAGACCCTCCCTACGCAGCCTTGCCAAGCACAAAACAAGAAAACAGCAGGTTGGGTTTTTTTTCCACTGGGCTGCTCCCTGCAGCACTCTGCAAACAGGAGCCAAGAGTTTCCACAGGGAAGGAAGATGAGGTTTAGCAAATATCTTCATCTCCCAAATTTACTCAATTTACTTCCATAGAAAATTTGAGTTGCTTATTCACACCGCACAGAAGCGGTTGATGGAGCTTCTTGACACGAGACACTGTAGAGATACTGAATGCTTGTGTAGATTAGAAAAGCAACAGGTTAAATTAAGCAGATGAAAAAAAAAAACCTCATCAAAAGCTCTTAATACTGAAGTGATAGTTCACTTCTGTTTCAGGAAGTCATAAGACTGTGAAGGACAAAGCACTCACGGGAAAGTCTCACTGCATCTTTACTCTACTCTTTCACTTTTCCTTAAGTATCCTTGGAAGCAACACACCGAGCTGCACAAGTTCCACTATCACCCAGTATGCTGATATCTTATTCGGGAGCAGAACAGATCCAGAAACAGCAGAATGACACCAATGGAAAACTCTGCTATCATTGTAGAGCAGAAACATTTAAAATAAAAAGTGTTGGGGTTTTTTTTTTTTTAAATCAGCAAATAATTACAACTCAAAAAGCTTCCTTCTCCAAAGGGTTTCACACCACAGCTGGGAGTTTCTGGAATGACAGCTCAAGGACCTGATCCCACTTCTGCTCAGTGGCCAGACCACCAGGATATTGGCTATTTAATGTCTCTCTACAAAAAGACCTGAAATTTTATTTTATTCCAATGGGGAGAAGAAACATTCCTGGAAAACCAAAGTTCCTTCACTCCAACATTTCGCAAGTGCTAGAAAGCATGTGAGCTGAAAGGAGGACACCAAACTAGACTGAAGTTACGGGGAATTTGCACCTAAATGGAGCATAAAGTACATATGACACTTTTCATATCAATGGCATTTAAAATTCCACAAAACCTTCCAGAGATACATAACTATTACCCAAGGAGAATCAGAAGCAGGTGAAATCTGCCTTTTACAAAGAAAGCACAAATTATGACATGTTCCCATGTACCGGAATCCTGAGACCATCCCTCCCTCTCCAGAGCCAGCAATCAAGTCCCTGCAAGTCTGTCACGCTCCTGAAATCAAAGCAAGGATTCAAACAGCTCCTAATTCGTTTCTGTTCTCATTATCCAACCATTGGTTTTGTTCCCTACTCCAAAAACTTACCTTGGTGCCCTATCTGGTTAGTTTTTTTCTCTCGGAAATACTGAAAATAAAGTTTGTATGTAGATAAAAGGCCCAGATCCAATCTTACTCAAAGGAATGCCCTCGCTCATACCAGATTAGGCCGACAGACACCCCTCAGGGAAAAGAATCCACAGCATGTGCCCCAGGAAAGTGGCAGAGTTTGCCTCCTTAGGGTAAGGGACGCGTGGCATACCCGTGCAGAATTCTTTGTTAGCGTTCTGGGGTACGACAATCCTTCTGTAGACTATGGGCTCCGACTCCAGGATGTTCTCATCGTGCCGATAGCGAGCTGGTTTCTCATTCGGGGTCCCCCGGGAACGAGTGCCACTCCTCCTCTCATAAATTTCGATCTCTTCGAACACAGCCGCCTTGTCAAAAAGGGCCAGGTTCCCTTCAAAATCAAAATCAGTGTCTGGGATTTCATCAATGTCATCCCCAAAGCACTCATCGTCTTTGCTCTTCATCTGCCCGTTTTTCAGGCCGCTCTTCTTTGGAGTCACTTGGTTCGGGTGACGGCTACTGGATGACCCTAAACAAAAACAAAAGCAAGTAGAAGGTGTGGCATAAAAAAAGCCTTGTTTGCTCATACACTTTAAAGGAGAACTTAAACCCCTGAATATAAAGCATTTCTTTTTTCCTCATGCTTGCTATCACTAGGTACACATTTCTGTACAGTTATGGAGCCCCGCTCCTTATTCCTATTTCATTGCTCTACTTACTCATCACCCTGCATGTTTTTCTTGTCAATGACAAGCATAACAGCCAGATTGCTCTGGAGCAAGCCCGATCAAAGTCTCCTCACTGACAGCTGGAGAGCGCAGACCGATACAAACGCATATGCAAGTAGAAAGTCAGTATATCCCTTGACTCTCTGATTTCTTACGTTATTATTCAGATCACTCATACAAATTCAAGTCCAGACAGTACTCATCTGTTTGTTAAATTTGTTAGATTTGCAATTACTACAAAACATTTCAGGCCAATTCAAGGCATGATGGGTATCGCCTACAGTGTCCAATAGATGGAGTCAGTGTTATCAAGCCAAAACTGCTTGTTCCACCAAAATATTTCTCACAGTTTAAGATAATCACCTTTGCAGGTAACTTACACAAATGAGTTTGACAGAATGCATTTGGTAACACAGAAACAAAATGACATCAAGACACCACGACGATGTGCACTCTATATATAATCTCCTTCGTAAATGAATAAACAGCATTTTTTGTTTTCTCTTTACACATTCTTGACAATCAGTGAGAGAATACAGGAAAAAATTTCGAGTCATCTAAGGATACTTTGAAAACATCCCAAGGAGATTTGCAACAGGCACAACCTTCATGGACTACCACCAAGTTACTTGTCACCTTTGTAAGTGCAGACAAGTGTGGCTTGATCTTGACAAATCCCTCCTTCTCCCTGTCTGGAAAGGCAGCCTATTTGTAACCTCAGGTCAGACTGGTGGAGCAGCTGCCTAACAAACTTGAGCTCTGACCTCCCACATTTCTCCAGTGGGAAAACCTCCACCCTACTGACAGGAACAACATGTCCACCAGGAAGCGAAGGACCTTTCTCCTGGCACTTGTTTCTATGGGAGCATTCATTCCTTTCAGAATGGGGACAGGGACAGGCACATTCAAGACCAAGTTAACAAAGAGAACATCACTCTACAGCAGTTCCTCGGTAGCTCAATTACACAGTTTACGATTACCTTGAGAGAAAACACTATAAAACCAGATGGGAGCAGAGCATTCTTTCTTGGAAGACACAGGCAGGCCTGCCTGGAGTTCTCTGACGCTTATCAAAGACTTTGTAAGCTCTGACAAGTTTGGTTTAGAGCATGATATTGAGTTCTAATGCCACATCTAACTGATGCTACGCTGAAAGATGACTTGCTAAGGATACAGACTTGGTTTTCTTCTCAATTAGGAATGTATTGTCTCAGCCAGGATTTCCCCCCCCCTTGATTTTTCCCCATATTTTAAACAGTGTGTCACTTGTTTTTTCTAGAGAACTGTGACTAACCTGAAAGCTTTTCCAGGCCCCCCAGCAAGAAAGATCTTTGAAATGCTTAGCAGCTCCTTCTCCAGAACATGTCTCAAGCACTTGAGATAAACAAAACAGACATGAACACCCTGAAACACTCCCTCTCAAAAAGCTGCTGCAGCTTCAGTCTCCAATTATGCCACAGCCCAGCGACAACTAAAAAGCACACAGGAAGTCAAGAGTCCAGTATTTCACACCTTGAAAAGCAAGAGATATGACCCCAAACCTTCAAGACTTTGCAGAGTCATTGTTCCCCATAAAAACAAAACACCACCACCCTCCACAGTGATAATTTTCCTCCTGACAGTAGCTTGTCATTCTGTTTGGGTTTTTTTGTTTAAATATGGCAGCAGTTTGAGCGCTCAACTTCTACTAGTTTAAAAAGAGTTGCTTGAGCACTGTAACCACAGCACTACATTAAATAAAATACCTTAAAGGGCACCTACAAAGCTACGACAGCATGAGTCTGTCGCAGGAACCCAGCCACTCTGCTCACTGGATTTACTCTAACCTCATCGCAGCATGAAAATCACTGACCACAGCACAAAGCCACTCACCTCCTCAAAAGGGCAGGATCAGCACAACAGCCACCATCAAATAATTATTCTGCACGTACTGAAACCAGCGACACAGCGCTGTGTGGTCAGCCTTACCACACTTTGACAATACCCTCTATTTATACAGCCTCTATTTACAACCATTTGAAATGGCTACTAATTACAGCAGGTAGTTCATTTTCAGACACTGTGATTTTCAAGCTGTTGGAAACATCAAGGAGGTTGTTTTTTTTTTAAACACGGAGGGGAGAACAGCCTGCTGGAACACACCTTTGGCCAAGAAGCCACTAAAGGGCAGTGAGCAGACTTTAAGAATTAGGAGAGAGAAAAGGGTGGGGCTTTCTGGAGAGGAGAATTCCAGTATGCGATCTAGGACGACTCATTTACACACGGTTTTGAGAGAAATGGAAAGCTTTTGACTCTGCTGCCTTAGATAAAGGATTCCCAAACCAAAGCTGACATATAAACCACTCCAAAGGTATACAGAGCTAGCAGCTGCCACTACCAACAGGGGAATCGCATCCAACATTGCAGCTGGAATGAAAACCCCGATCAGCCCAAGGCTGGTTTCTCCAAACATTCACAAACACCAGCAATAGGCAAGGGCCTCTCAGAGCTCAGCTGAATAAGCTGGAGACTCCACTGAACACAAGGGTGAAGCCCGCCTGTGTCGGTGTCAAGCATTTCGGCAGCTCCGTTCTTGTCACCCAATGAGAGGTTTTACGCTTGTTGTCGGATTCTTCTGCAAACAACTCCACGCTACCCTCAGCTGACGTGAAAAGCAGAACGTGGGGACAGCCGCACCGCCACGCAGCGGGTCCAGGGAACAGAAACAGCTGATGTGAGCAGGGTGTAAATGCTGATGGCATAAAAAGCTGTGCTAGAAAAGCTGCGAGAACAATGGCTGGAAAGCTCCCCAGGCTCCCCTGCAGACACAATGAATGGGAGCCAAGACCGTACCTCATCAAAACGAGATGTGCCGGAATTGTGTCGGGCAGCTCTTTAATCCACACCGACAGAGGCCAACTCCAAAATACCGCTGACCCACACACCCGGCTGTCTTTTCACAGACTGCATTACAACCCTCCCAACAGGAGTCACACGGGCCTCCAGCGAACTGCAAGTGAACCGATGGGATGTTCCTCTTGCCGTCTAGACCAGCAAGGAAGCCAGCAGCTGATGCTGTTCAGGGAAAAGAGCCTAAAAAGAGGGGAAGGAGAGGGAAGGAGAAACTCAGGCAGAAGGATCTAAGCTAAGGGTAACAGGAAAGTGTCTTCTGCCTTCCAGGCCACCAGCCCAAGCAATTGCCTGAAAGTCACTACTCCCATGGCCTGATCCAAGCTGCTAGAGAAAGGCAGACCTCCTAGTCAGGCTCCCTTTGGACTTGCTTCCATCCCCTCTGCCCCACGTGTACACAGGAAGCTTAAGGAGAACAGCCCATGGCTCTGTGTCAAGTTGGCAGCTTGACGACAGAGGGAAAAGTGCCTTCTTCAAAAGATAAATAATACATCCCAGGCTTTTGTTGTTGTTGTTGTTGTTTCTTAGGGAAAAAAAACCTTTCATGTATAGCACACAATCAAATGTAAAGTCTCCAGTGAGCTGGCCGCCTTCCTGCAAGATTCTGATGAGAGCTTTTGCTGCCAGCCCTGGCACGAAGGAGCCCGGTGCCAGCAGGGAACATAAGCCATTGTTGTGAAACCCACATTGGCACTTCTTGTTTATTGATTCCTGTCACACAAGTACTCCAAGGATGGAACTTTGCCCCTGACTTCGCACGCTAAAGGGCATCAGGAGGTCAACTTCCAGCTGTATTAAACCCTGCATGACTCAAGTTCTAGATGACATCTCAGCCCATCCTTCCCCAGATGCCTGCACCCATCTCCATAGAGCCAGGACCTCCTCCATACTCCTTTTTTAATTAATGAATTAAAAAAAAAAAACATACATTAACCTAAAAGAAACCACAGCTCTCCTCCTACAGCAAGCACTCTTTGGTGTTTAGGCCTCAGCAGAAGTAAACCACTGAAAAACAGACAGGTTTGAAGCTTGTCAGGTCAACAAGGAGCGTGCACCACCCCCTCTGCATCACTCTAGCCTTCTTACTCCCACCAACCCCATGTGACAAGCATTTAAATAAAGAAATGAGTATAAAATGAGTTACAAGCCTTTCAGAAAATAAGAGCAGCTGTTGGGGGAAGGGGGCGGGGGGCAGGGAGACTGAATTCCAAAGGTAGAGGAATTTCTCTACAAAAACGCAGCCTTTGATCTCCCTGTTGAACTGGCCTTGCCCACCTTGGTTTTGTTGCTTTTGCTAAACACAACAGCAAGAGGGAAAAAATTAAGTCAGGGAAAGAGGCTGGATACATACTGATGCTTCAACAATTAAGTAATGGAAATAGGCTGGATATTATGCTGACATTTCAGTAACTGCATGATGAGGAGCTGGAAAGGAGCACAGCCCAGCAGGCTAGGAGGAGAAAAAAAACCAAAACACTGTGGCAGTGTGAGAGCTGGCTGAAGATTTTGTCAACACATAAAAATAACGGATGCTCAACTTAAGAGATACACTGATTGTACCTGTACCTTAAAGCCTGTTAATTTGTATTTTTAACAAGATAGCAAATAATACTTGTAATTACTTGTAGGTCTATGTTGTAACAGATTATACAGGCTTTAAACAGAAAGGAGCTATAATTTTGCAATTGGTTTCCAGCTCCTTTCAGAGGAAAAAAGGAGGCTGGCAATTGGGCAATTTTCAAATGCTCATCATAACCAGCATTATTCAGCTCTACATTTCCTAACTTTTGATGCTGGTGAAGCAGAATAATACACAGAGTAGAAAAGGGGATACTCTGCTAATTAAACTTGAATATTCACTTTAACAAAAGCATCGATAAAGAACTATTTAGGTTTTCCTGTGAGTAGGCACTGACCACTCTGCATCTCAGAAATGGTGCAGTAAAGAAAATACCAGTATGTTGCTCTCTGTGTACTATAACAGAGATTAAATGAGATTAAATCTATTATGATGAGATGATAATGCAAAGATAAGCGCCAGACATTTGAAGACCTACACTTTGAGGCACAGCTTGTGAAGTCTTAATCCCCACTATCTAATTTCCTCTTCTCCAGACCTTCGGGTGGCAATACAAGTATAAAAGAGACCAAACAGAAGTTTCCAGCACCGTTTGGAACGTTCTGGCTGAAGAAGGGAAGATGTCAAGGTGGTAACTCAAGCAGACAAAAAGGCAAGTTGCAGGATAACACAAATACTCACAGGAATTGTGCCTGCGCCGGAAGCCTTTGGATTGACTCAACGTTTCCACATGTCGATCCATGTAGCTCTTGGAGCATTGCTGCTGTGGAGAGATTATTATATCCTGGTTCTTCATGTCCATTCTCCTTGGGATATTCTGTGGGGTGCTGCTGGAGATGGGCTTCTTTAACACTTTCCCAGTGCCGTTCTGACTGGGACCGACTTGGCACCCAACCCCAGGGATGCCCATTTCTGCCTGCTGCAGATCACCACATTGTCTGCTGTCCCCTGGCCCGGGGATCTCCAGAATTTTCAGCTCAGTAATGTCACCTGCCCTAAAAACAGGAAAAGAAAACCAGACATTCAGGAATTTCGCATTTGAGGTACCTCTGCAAGAAACAATGCCTAAAGAAAAATGTGCAATGCTGTACAGTGGGCTTTTCCTGATGCCATTATCAATAAAAACAAGGAAAAAATAAAGGATTTTAATACTCAAACACACAGGATATTTCCAGAGACATCAAAATATTAAACTGAAATGACACGAATCTTCAAAATAACAACTCAGCTATTTTCATACTGCACCTGGGCTTTGTTTGAAAGGTCCTGTTCCTAGATGAAATGGGAAGCGGTCAAGCAGAAAATGGAAGCAACAGGCACAGGTCTTTACAGAAACTGCCTTTAATTTAACAATTTCTAGATAATATAATTAATCTCAGCCTTGAGGCTACTATTACTTTTAATCCATTTCTACAGAAAGCTACCCTTAGACTAGCACAATTCATGCTCAGACAAGGATGGCACTTCCCATTTCCTCAGAAAAGGGATAAAGAAACCAAATGTAGCACTGGGCAGGAGCCAAACCGAAACAAAACAGCAGATACAAAGGCCTCCATCTGCACTGACTGCAAGAAATAAATCAGAAATTAGGGCCTTCTATTTTCAACTTAGCATTTGTCCAACGGGGATATAAAAGTAGCAAGAGCTTGCTACAAGCTTCCACACATCTCCTGGAAGAATACGGGCATCGTTTTTTCCCAGACACTCTCTTCAAAACAAAAATAAATTAAGAGTATTGACTTGAAAGAATGAATCCTATGTAAAAAACAATGACCCAGAGTCTGAACCATCATAACAGGAAAATGCGCAGTGACAAGTGACTCCTATTTGTTCTTTTTAAGCACAGTGTTACCAGAAGCTGGTGGGAAAGGACTCCTAAGAGCTACAGTATTGCTGCGTCAATGCAGCTTTTGGGTTCCAAACTCTGTCCTGTCTCCACAGAGAAAAGAACATGGCAAGAGGCAGAAGGGATGGGCCTGGCTTTAGTAACTTCACTAGATTTAGGGGTACTGGGGCAATGATTTTTAATGACCGACCACTCTGCTTTCTCTTTTGTCACACCTGAATTACATGTAGTACACATGCTGAGAGCAAAGCTTTATGCCAGCCCCCTCAGGCACCCAAAATCCTAACACCACAACGCAGACACATGATGCACAGATATATTTATACACATGCGCACACAGTCTCACCCACAAATATCCTCCAAGTGGGAGCTCCACCACTTCTAACACCAGAACTACAGAGCCAGAAAATCTCCTGCACACACAGCAGGCACTTCTCTCCCAAAGACACTCAGCAGCGGTAGGGAGATTTAAGGCAAAAACCTCATTTCTAGGGCAAACCAAATGGAAATACTCAAATCACCACAGCTCTTGTCTCGAAAAAAGGCAGGAAGGAAAAAAAGGAAAGACACTAACCTGAAAGTGACTTCTGGCACGAGGCACTTGACCCCATTGTGGAAAGGCCGCGTCAGGGAAATGGTCTGGCTGACCTGATCCACAGCAGACACTCGCCCTTGGTAGACTCCCAAGCTTTCCCCACAGTTAATTGACACGATGCTCCCAAGCCAGTCCGTAGCCATATTTCTGGCACACAATTGCTGTAAAGAGACACAGGCCTGGCTGTAAGAAAGCGATGAAAGAGACAACCTGAATCAGCATCAACTGCATCCCCCGGCCCAGAGGGCTGGCTCCCACCCGGGCTCCAGCTTTGTCAGCTCCTTTCTGGGGTGGAAATAAAGTCCATACAGACACCGACATGTAAATCCCAGGATGGGGCTTTGCCTATATGATTATTTGTAACGCAGAGCACTGTTTGCATCATTAAAGAAACTGTTTTCTAACTGAATTCAGGCAATATCTAGTAGTTAGTCCTGTCTGTCGACATTATCCCTGTCATTTCCAAGACAATTCATCATCACTTCCCTTTTAAAAATATTGGTGTACTAATACAGGGGCAGAACACCTTTTGGGAACACTCTGCACATTTCATTTGAAAACCAACACCTTAAGAGAACAGACAGATACAGAGCAGAGAAAAAAAAAAAACCACTGGGGTCCAGGGCAAAAGTCTTCACGCTCACCAGAGCCAGGAGTACTAGTATCCTAATTCACAATGAGATAAATGAGCAAAGAAAGTTGTACTCCTCTCCACACCGCGTTCTACCAGAACACAGTGGGGGACAAATGCCCTTTGTTTAGTTTGCTGTTCAGTGCCAGGTAATTCCCTCTGTTTTGGTGCTTGACTGAACTTGCATTGAGCTGCTTTGAAGCAGCTAAGCACAGCTTTTGATCTGTGATTTCTTCCTCCAGACAAAGAGCATAGGAAGATGACAAGCTCGGTAGCATCGTGGCAGAACTAAAGAGCTGTAAATGAAGATGACTACCAGATATATTTGCCTTTCATGCTGTAATCAACAGTAAGAGGGAGAACACTTGTTATTTACTGTCAGGAACAGAGAGACAGAAAGTACAGGAGATAATCCAGGAAGATTAACATCAGTGTATAAACCACACTTCTGGGAGAGTCATTTGAATTCTCTTCAAGGCTTTCCTGTCATGAGATTCTTGGAAAAAGATGCAAGGAAAAAAACCACTGGAAATAACTGGGATGCATGCGTGCTACCAAAAAAACCCCTCCCTTCCCCCAACTTTCAGGGGACTGAAAACAGGGGATGTTTCAAAAGGAAGCAAACACTAAATTTGGTCACTAAGCCATAAATTCATCAGGATCAGCCTTCTCTTTCCTCTTTCTGTGTATTTACATTAACCCATGATAACAATGTCTGGATTCCAAGATGACAGCTGATAAAAAGCACTTTCAAAACACAGATCACATCCCCAAGTAGCTGCAGTAGAACTAAAATTCCATTCCCTTTCCTGCCTTTTGTATCTCTTTTTGAAAGCACGGGGAAGAGTTCAATGCACGCCACCATCTGACAAGGACCCTTTTCAAAAATAAGAGCCTCCTTTTACCAGGGGAAAAAAAATAGAAAAACTATGTCTACGTATAAACAAACCAAAACAAGGGAAACTCCTCATATCAAAGGATCTCATTCTACTACTTTGTGTGTAAATCATTCATAAGAGGGAATGAACTACACACGCAGTGAATGATTTACTTCGGGGAAAAAAGGCACATGTTTATTTTGTTCATATACACCTGGAAAGTCAAACCTCCTGCCTCATGCTCTGCCTTATACCCCAAGTTTTAGTCAGGCAACTCACAGATATCTTATATTACCCTACATCATTTATTTCAAGTGTGTATTACTGATACACCCAACATTCTTGCATGTCAAAGAAAAAAAGAAAGCCAAGTTACAGAGCTTACTCAAAGATAAACAGAGCTTGTAAGCAGTAACTTAGCATGTGACGAGTCAATAGCTTTGCACACCAGGAACCACTGCTTGAGAAGAAAAATACCACTATGCAAGTTCTCCCCTGATGAAAGATGAAGTAGTACTGAGGTAGTTTCACTCATTTAGGGGGAAAACAACCATTGAGCCTACCCACTTGGTACATGAGAGACAAGTTAGGATAGGATATAGGATCTCAGCACGGCTGGATCAGGGTGGGCTGCATCCAGCCTGATCCCCACAGGAAAACATAGCCCCCCATAGGTAAACACAGGGCCCCTCACAGGAAAACACAGGCACTCCACAGACAGATACAGCTTCCCCCCCCCCCCCCCCCCCCAAACCAAAACCCCCCCCCCCCCCCCCCCCCCCAGGTAAACACAGGGGCCCCCCCAGCCCCCGACAAAAAGGCGTCCTGCCAAGGCGTGGAGCCCAGGGAGGGGAGGCGCTCAGCCCAACCTCCACAGGCCTTCCCCTGCCCAGCCGCTACCCCGGCCCCAGCCTTCCCACGACAGGCCCGGGGAGGGCCTAGCGCCACGGCCGCGCCTCACGGGAGGGCCGGGCGCAGCACAGCCTGCTGATGAAGGTCTCGGCTCTTCCCGGCCCGCTCCTCACCGGGCCCCTCGGGGTGAGGGGACGGGGACAGAGCGGGGGGAGGGATCGCCCCCGCCTCACCTGCACCCTCCGCTCGCTCCCCGCCTCACCCGCGGCCTCTCCGCCTCAGCGACGCTCGACGCTTCCGTCACTTCCTGTCCCGCGCCCCACCCAGGAGCGGCGCTCCAGCCATCGGCGGGCGACCATAGAGAGGCGCGGGGGAGTTCGCCGCTCGGCGCGTGCGCGGCGCGGGGAGGTGGCGGCGGCAGCTCCGGCAGCGCCACGGGGTCCCCGTCCCGACCCCGCCGCGGGGTCCGGCACCCATCCCGGTGCCGCTGCGGCACGTCCGCCCCTCCCTCCACCTCCCGCTGCCGTCACCCATCCTCCCTCGCCTTCCGCGCCTTCCCTTGCGCCCCCACCGCCTCCATCTCCCCTCCATCGCCTCGGGCACCCCTCGGCCTCCGTCAAGAATCCGTCAACTCCACCGTGACTCCGTCACCTGCATCCCACCCTCACCACCTTCATCGCATCTGCATCACTGGTGCCACGCATCCATCCTGTCATGTCTCGGTTGCTGTCATCACCGCTGCCAAACGTTCTCCGTTACCTGCCGCCCCTCCCGCCCTTCATACTTCTATCACACTTCCATCACCTCCATCACCTCTGCCACACTTCCATGGCTTCCGTCACACCACCATAGCATTCATCACACCTCTATCACCTCTATCACATCTCTACCACCTTCATCACCTCCTTCACGCTCCATCACTCCCTTCCAGCTCACCGGCAAAGGCATGGCCACATTCATCTGCTTTCTCCTCGACTCCATTAAAAATCAGCGTTTTCCGCCCCCCGAAGCTGTTTTGCTCATTACTTGGAGGAAGGAGCGGGTGGGGTGCTGGCTCTGTGTGCCGGCTGACCTTCCCGACATCAACAGTGGGCTGTGCCAGGGATGCTAATTAAAAACAGTGGCAACATTAGAAAAGACACTGAATTATTCAGCTTTGTGTCCCGATGATAGATGGAGTCAAATATTACCTTTCCGCCCTTATTTTGGTTTTATCCCTGTATGGGGCGGGAACAGCTCAGCACAGAGCATCCTGGGGTGGGGATGCTACTTCAGGTACACACAGACCTCAGTTTTCTGTGTATTATCCCTTAATATCTGCATGGAGATTTAATGTTTATTGGCTTTTTTTTTTTAAGGGGAGTTAGGCAAAGCCTTGGAAATAACGGTGCTCTGAGAGAGGGAGGCATGGAGCAGACAATGGCCTGAAGCATTCCTCTGTGGGTCACCTCCCCAAGGGTTCTGAAAGGCTGCTTTCAGGCTATGAGTTACTCCTGAATTTTAATGAAATCCTGAGCTGAGACTGAGCTTGGCATCACCTCTCCACAGATCCCATCTGAGGCTTTATCTTCTCTATGTACCCAAGGAGAAGATCAGACCCAGCATCCATGAGGACTGAAAACTCCCTAGTGCCACTGGTGTCACAGTCCTGACAGTAAAGGCACAGCCAGCTCCTATGCCCATAGGAAAACCCCTCACCCAACATATCCTAGCCAGATTTTTAAGGCTGATAGAGGAAGGGGATAGGGTGACCACAAAAACTCTTTTCCCAAGACCAGCAAGAAACTTAAACATTCAAGTAAGTCTTTATTGGGTTAGAAATACTGTGTGGTTTATATCCCAGCATACAGATGCATTCCACACAGTAGAAACAAGCAGGAATTGCTGCTCTGTCTGCCACAAGAATTTGCCTTCACTCTGCAGTATAAGGCAGTGCACCTCCTGCAGTCCCCCAACCCTTCCTCCTTTTACTAGGCTGAATATAGAAACCTGCCACTTGCTAAAAACAAAACAAACACAAAAAAACCCCAAACAACCAACAAACAAAAACACTCGTTAAAAAAAGGCAGCAAATCCATGGTCTGAAAGGCAGAAGTGTTCTGCTGTGCCTCCTACTGTTGCTTGTCCCTTATTCTCAGTCATTTGATATATTCCAGGAGGCTTCCTGTGAGGAGTTCAGCTATTACCTCAGTTGAAGAGCACTACTTATGGAGCTATAGATATATCTATTTTTATTTTCTGGTAGGCTGTCACCAAGGATTGGTAGAAACACTGGGGCATTTTACATTCAAGGAATTTAGCTGTGCAAGAGTGCACCCAGAATGGGTCCGCCCAAGATGGGCATGGGCACAGGGGTAGGTCTGGCCTCTGCATCACCTCATGAGCCCTTCAGAAGGCAGCTGGAGCAGCAGGGAGAGCCCATTCCCATCAGCACAAGGAACAGGTGGCTTTGCAAATAGCTCTGTAAAGTGAGGTTTTAAGGCTTTCACCCCACAGGAAAAGGCTGGCCAAGTTTCTCAGGGAGTAACCTGCAGGTTTATTTCTATTTGGTGGATGAAGGGAGATGCCTGTGGCACTGGGCAGGGTAAGGACACCCCTATTGACCTCCCTTACTGCTTCTCCCAGCCCAAAGCATCCTCATCCTCCTCCCCAGTGCAGAGCTGGAGCTCCCCAAGAGGGGATGAGCAGGCTGGACCTCTGGTGAGCTTTTCTGCAGGCAACAGAGGAGGCCAGGGGGCTGCAAGGAGACTGACAAAGCTGGCTTTATCCCTTCCCGCTCTCATTTACACAAGATAAACAGGCCTCCAGTGAATCAACACAATGAGGGGCTATGCTGGCTTTTAGAAAGCATTAGCAAAAGCAAGCTGAGCATCCAATGCCAAGGTCTGTGTTTGTTCTGCAAAGCGATGCTTCCTCCCTCAGCTTATGGAGAGCTCTTCAGGGGGGGGGGACGCTTCTTGATCTGGAAGCAGTTGCATCTCTTGTATTTCATTGTCAGTCCATACTGAGGAGTGATGTCCACCTCCACCCCAGGGCAGAGGCTGAACTCCAGCTGCTGCAGCATGATGGCCAAGAAGAGGAATATCTCCCACCGGCCAATAGACTCCCCGATGCATCTCCTCTTCCCCAAGCCAAAAGTCAGCACTTTGTCACTCTCCATCCTGTTTATTTCGGTCCCTGTGGTGTTGAGGAACCGCTCAGGGTTGAAAGTTGAGGGATCCTTCCAAAGCTTCCTAGAGCAGAAAGGAGACATACCTGAGGATGCTATTTCCACCCCTGAGGTGGGGACAATCAAAAAACTACTCACAGGGAGATGCATTGCAATGCTTTCTCATTTCACCATCCCAAAACTTTGGCAACCTCTAGCCCTGATCTAAAATGCCAACTACATGTCAGACACTATCAGCTCAGTCTATTGAAAACTCTATTTCAAACTCAGATAATGTTTGTCTGGGGAGATGCCAGGGATGGGTTTAATTCAGTGTGCAATAGCTAGAGATCCTGCAGTTTCAGTCAAAAGGAGAGCACAGAAATCAGTCTGCAGCTCGTAAAAAAAAAGGAAGGATGGAGTCCTGAGGGTTTCTCCACCTTAAATCCTTCCAGCAAATCTTCCCAACCTGTCCCAGCTCTGCTGATGGGAGGTACCAGGTGGGATTTTCCAGTGTCTTAGCTGAGAATATCTGCTTGGATATGGGGAATCCTCTCTGGTCCTAAAGACAGTATTCCCATTGCAACACTCACCAGCATACACAGGAGAAGAAGCAATACTGCAGTATTTCTATTTGGATAAAAGTATCTTGAATTTCTGATCCAAAAGACCTGATCTGGGAACCACCTTCTGTATCAAGCCCTAGTCAAGTTACTCCCCACCCAGGAGGGTCTCTACTGGAGAGCAGTAGAAGGGTAAGATGGGGCTTTGGTTTCCAGATCCCCCTTCATTCAACAAAGCTGATTGTCAGCAATAGCCACATGACCTTATTGAGTTTAATGAGTCTCATGTCAGGACATTTTTCTCCCTTGAAAGAGGGAACCAGGTTGTTTCTGTTGAGTGCATCCAGAGCTGACAGCCTAGATCACAAGGGCTGCTTGGCAGAAGGATCTACTGATACCTGATTATTCAGCAGCCCAAGTTGCCAGCCCTCACATGTACATGGAAAGTCCAGTTCATTGACGACTGACTGCACATAAATTGGGTAAACCCTGGTGTTGGGGAGTTGCTGAACCGGTGACCAAGTCAACCCAGAGCACCCCCACACCCAGGAAAGCCAGCAACAAACCCACACGATTTCTGGACCAATCTGCTTTTTCCTGCCTTCACAACCCATCTGGCTTTTGGTATGGGGCTTTGGAATACTCACTCATCATGGTTCACTTGCCACTGGTTGATAAACACGCAGGTACCCTTGGGGATGTAATAGCCGTTCAACACCGTCGCTTTAGTTGTACTGAAAGAAATCCAGGCGGAGGGAAGGAGTTCAGAGGAGACCCACAGCTTCACAGTGAAACAAAGCTTGGCAGGTCTCAGGGGTGTTTTGTTTTCTGCATTCTATTTGTACTCTTGAGACTGGTTATGAAATACCCCAGTTTCTATGTGGGAGACTAAATCATCTTGGTTAACACTTTTCCTCAGACAGAAAGATTCCAGCTTCAGGAAGCTGGATGAGTTGTGATGTGGTTTCTTCCCAAGCAGGGAGAAATATAAACCCAGGGATGTTCACCATTCATCCACTAGCAAAGGCTTTGGGTTAAAACCATCCTCAAAGCAAAGGATTTAACTCCCAGGAGGGCGGTCAGTGCATCCACAGGCACCAGTGCACTACCAGTGAGCGTGAAAGCCATGGGGAGCTTTCATACAAGTAATTCTGGCTGTGCACTGGAATCTTTCCCCATAGCAGGGATCGATTCCCAGGTGATGATCTGTCTAAATGGCACCTCCCACAAAACCACTCCAAAAAAATCACCCAGATAATGTGTTGGCTGCTCCAGCCCATACCTGTGTGGGATGGTGAATGGCAGGAAGGAGGAATGCCTGAACACCTCCAGGATGAAGGCTTCTGTGTAGGGCAGTGTGCCCCGGTCCGACAGCCTCGGTCTCCTCTCCCGGCCAATGGTCAGGTCTGTGGGAGGTTGAAAGGTGAGAGTGGGTTGGAGTAAGCCCTGGCCAGAGAAGTTTTGGCCCCAGAGGAAACAGGTTGGTGGACTCACCTAGTTCTTCCTGGATCTTCTTCTGGATATTGGGATACAAGGCAACATACATGAGGCACCAGGACAGAGCAGTTGTCACAGTGTCAAAGCCTGGACAAATATGAAAAAGACATTTAGTTACCAAAAGAGGATGGGCCAGCAGGTATTTACAGACACCATCACTCTTGCCTTGGAGCAGTTGCCCCATCAGATATCACTGAAAAGCCATCTGCTCTGGTCACTGATCAGGAAGCCACCAGAGCACTCAGTAGCAACTTCAAACACCCAAGTGTGGCCAGGTTGTCATCCCAACAGCTCCAGCTCCCCCACCCAGCCTCCCTGAAGCAAGACTTTACCCTCAGGAAGGTTATCACCTGCTCCAAAGAGGTCATTGACAATGTTGATGATCTTCTCATCGGAGAGTGGGATGCGGGCATCCTCCTCTCCACTCTTCTCCTGGCAGTGCTCAATCAGTGAGTCCGTGATGTCGCGGATGTGCTCCTGGGGAAGAGTTGGAGAGTCAGAGGCATCATGGACACCTAGGGCTGGTGAAGCCTCCCCCTTTCAGTGCTGTCTCCCTAGGGGATTAACTGCAGATTGAAGAGCTCCAAGGAGCTTTCCCTTGCAGAGGTGGTGGGGAAAAGAAAATACCTCCTTCCCCCCCATTATGAGGCAGGCAGCATCTCTGAGAGTTGTGGGTGTCTCTACCCACATCCAAGAACATCCATGATCTTACCTTATCAAAGCTGGTGTAATGCTCCTGGACAATTTTTTGCACAAAAAAGCTGAAACGCCTGTTGACATCCTTAAAGAGCTGCATGGTGCGGCTGGGAAGATACTGGAGCACAGGAATGAAGTCAGCAGGGTTGCCAGCAGCAGCCACATCCCCAAATTCATTGCTAAGGTTCACTACATTGAGGAGCTCTTCATCGTTGTGGTCGTAACGCTTGCCAAAGCACATGGCACAGATGACATTGGCCACAGAGACCACCAGGTACCGGTAAGGGTCAAAGCGCTTCTCCTCATCCATCAGCTGCAGGAACTTGGTGACCAGGTAGTCAGCCTCCTTGGAGACATGCTCCTCCAGGAGGCAGGTGGAAGAGCAGGTGGGGCTGGGGGCAATGGAGAAGGTCTTCAGGGCATTCTGGGCCAGCTTTCTACGGGCTTTCCACACCTCCCCTGAGTCAGGGCTGAAGGCCAGGCTCTGGCCATTTGAAATGTATTGGAAGCTATAGAGATCAGGACGGCCCATGAAGTCTTCTCCTTGCTTCACCAGGGCTTGCTTGATGGTTTCCAACCCACTGAGCACCACAATGGGCCGGGTGCCGATCCTGACCTCCATCACATCCCCATACTTCTGGCTCAGCCTGGTCAGGGCCAGATGCGTGTCCTTCCTCAGCTCCAGCACATTTCCAAGGATGGGGTAACCTCTGGGTCCTGGGGGGCTCTTCAGCCCCTTGGGCACGTGCTGCTGGAGGGACTGGATGAGCAGGAAGACCAGGAAGAAAATGGCAGCTGCGAGGAGAACTTCAGTGGCTGAGACAACACCTTGACTTCCCACCAGTGACATTGCAGCCTTCATTTCTGCCAGCATGCAGAAACCTTAGTAATAAAGCAAAGAGGTGTTATGAAGATTGGAAGGTCCATGGAACACCTCTAGTTTTAGACACTTGTAGTAGCAACAGCACAGAATTGCAGGCAGGAAAGCTGGGCTCAACTTCTGATCCAGAGCTGCATTGGTTTTTCACACTTTAGGAATCTGCTTGCACTTAAAAGCAGGTTTTTTGCTAGCCAGGAGTGAAAGAAGTAGGTCCCACAGCTGCTTCTCTCTGTGCCAGGGTCCTAACTCTAGGACCTCTATTTTCTACTGTAAAGGCTTTTCCAGAGCACTTGACTACTGGAGAACTGAAACCTTCCAATTTGAGTAACCGGGTTGCTCATGCTGAGTCTTTGCTCACTGGCAAACCCAATACAACATTGCCACGAATCTCCCTAGGGATTGCTGGCTACCAAAGACACCCATGGGGCAGCATGGGGCTCGCAGGCTGCGGACACCCATCTCTGTCCAAAATCCCACAGAAACCCCCAAGACAAGGGCAGGAAGAGTCTGGGTCCAGGTCCCACCTCCCCTGGTGTTTGCCAGGGTGCTACAGCCCCCTGCGGGACACCCGGCTCCCATGGAGTGAGGAGCCTGGGCGGCTGCTGGCACCCCTGCAGCCCAGTAGGTGCACCCCAGCTGGGACCCCCTCTCCCAGCCCATGGAGAGGAGGTGGCTACTCCAGAGCAAGAGGGGATGTGGAACAAAAGCTAACCCCAGGACTTCCCCCAGAAATCACTTTCTGACAGCTGTGGGAAGGATGCTATTGGAGATTTGGGGAGCCAGAGAGGGAGACCACCCTGCAGCAAGGCTTTCCATCCCCGGGGAAGTGTCACCCGCCCCTATCCATCCTCCGGGAAGCCCCGGAGGTACTCACCTGTAGTACGGAGCGGCGGGAGGGGGCCCGATCCTCCCGGCAGGTACCCTGCTCACCCTTTGCTCCTGCTTTATATGCATCGCCGCTCGCCCTGATTGGCCCGTCAACCTCCCGTCACGTGACTGAAGTCTAATCAAAGCTGACGCGTGTCCAAACTTTTAAATAACTAACTTGGACACGCCGGACCCCCCTCCCCACGGTGCCTCCCCCACGTGTGGGGTGTGGGAGCCCCGGTCCCTTGCGTGTCCCCGCTGGGAAAGCTGCAAAGCGGCAGGCGAAGGAAGACTGCGGGCGTGGCGGGGGTGTCCTCGACGGGTCGGGCGGGGGGTGCCGGTGCCTCCCGTGGGTTCCAGACTGGGGGGGGCATCGCGTGCGAAGCGGGCGGGATGTTTGGGCAACCCTCACCGCCCCGGTCACTCCAGTCACGCTACTGGCAGGATCTTAAAGGCGCCGGTCCCGAGCCCCGGTTCCCCCCTCGACCCCTCCCCTAGCAGCGCCCCGGCTTCGCTGCTTCCCCCCCCCCACCCCCGCAGCCCTCGCTGTGGGCACCCGGCTCCTTGCAGCCCCCCCGCCGCCGGTGCCCGCAGCCCCGCGATGTCCCCGGTGTCCGGAGTCGCGGGGCAAGCAGGAGCGTGGGAAAACAGCCCCTGTGTTCACGGTCCCGTGCAGGAGGGGGTGCGCCCGGGGCTGCGCGAACACGCGAGTAAGAGCGGAGACTGCCCTCCCCACCGCGCTGCCCTCCGCGGGACTCTGCCCGCCCGCCCGCCCGCCGCCGCTCCCCCGGTAAAGCACAGGGAGGAGAGACGGGACGCGGGGGGGGATTGGCACCCGATCCGTGTCCCCCTCACCACCCTGCGCTGAGGGGCTGCCCAGACGGGGAATGCAGTTCCTGGCCCACAGCCCGGATCGGGTCCCTGTGGGGAAAGGGGGGCGGTGTGGTCACGGCCCTCCGTGCCCCGGCCCGGTTAAAGATTGTCCAGGTTCGCGTGAGAAGCGGCCGTGCCCTCTATCACCTCCTGTCCCTTGGGGACAGAGCTGCCCGGGGGCCGAGGTGGCTCTGGGATGGGGCAGAGGGCGCAGCCGGTGGTCGGGGGCACGTCGGGGGGGATGCTCAGGGGACCAAAGGGGGGTCTCAGGCAGCTTCGACCTCCCCCTCCCATCCCTGGTCCCCGTGGGGTGACAGGCGGGGACTAGATCGCACCTCAAATCTCACCCTCTCCACCCTCATCCCTGTCCCCAGCGGGATGGAAGACGGGCCAGAGAGTCCCGCCCCTCCGGGGGGTCCCAGAGGTGTCACTGCGGACATCGCGTGCGAAGGGGCTCTGGCCAGACCCGGGAGGGCCGCCCCGGTCACTCTCAGTCACGCTATGGGTGGGTGGGGGGGGAAATGGCTTTTAAAGGACCAGGGCGGTGGCCCCGCGTCCAGGAGCCTGGCCCGGGGTCAAGGCGGCGCCGAAGCAGCTCAGGATCAGCCCTCCCCCCCCCGGCTGGCTGGGGATGGAGGGGCTCCCCAGTACCTGGTACACTGTCGAGGGTAACGCGGCTGCACCCCCTCTGCCACGGGATGCTGCCATCACATTCAAGGGGCCAGCAGCCCCCCCCCCCCCCGCCACTTGTGTCCCAGACATACCAGCCACGAGTTGGGGAGAGGGTGGTTTCCCACCAGGCAAAGGGGGGCAACGTCAGTCATTCCACAGCTAATGTCCCCTTTGGGGTCCAGGGGACACTGGACAGTGCTCTGAAGGTCCCAGGCAAGGCTGTACCTCCCCAGCGGACCCACTGTGCCAATGACTCTATTTTTCCCCGTGGCTTGGGAGAGGGGTTGCTCAGGACACGTGGACCATGCAGGACACATTGATGTGTCCATAAACCCCACGTGGAGATGTCTCCACACTGTCCCACAGCTCCTGGTGAAGCCACGTCCCTTTTGTCACCCTGCACTCACATGAAAGCAGCTGTTGTGCTTGTAGTCACCCCATCTGTATGTACACCTGCACAAGTGTGTCGCTGCACATACGTACACATTGCACACGCGGAGTTGCCATGCATCTATGCTCTCCTGCTGTGCACATGTGAACATTTTACAGCATACATGTGCACAAACATGCTTTATGTTTCTTACATATGCATCAGTAGCTTGCTTGCCGACAAATACGCAGCACATCTGCGCAATTGCATGTATGTGTTTGTGCATGGTCACATACATACAGGCTCTGCCACATGTGCACACACCTGCAGGCACATGCACATGCTGGCATGACTGTGTTCATTAACAAACCCTGCCAAGGTGCAAGGACTGGCAGTGGCTCTCTGGCTACCCCCCCAGCCAGCTACGGGGAGCCAAGGGCTCTGCACGGGGCGGTGGCCAGGGTGGGAGCTCGGAGCTGGGTGACGATGTATCTGGGGCGTGAGGCTGCCTGGCACGCAAGGCAGGAGCTCTTAATGCTGTTCTCATCAAGAGGCACCCTGCCCTCTCAGGGCTTGGCAGCAAGCACCGAGGAGGCTGGATCCAGACAGGGAAGGGGCTTGAGGGGGTGGAAGACGGGTAGGTGGGTGCTTGGGAACAACTCTGGCCCCAAGACCCTCCTCAGCTTCTCCAGCACTTTGGGATCTGATGGTTCAGGAGGGGTTGGTGTGGGCTGGCCATGAGTGCAAGGTCTGAAATGCTGCCTGGTGCAGGGGGTAAGTCTGCCCCTAGCCCCCCCAACTCCATGAAATGGAGCCAAGTAGATTTATGGGGATGGGAGACAGCAGTGGACCCAGCCCATGAGACAAGCCCCACTCCTGTGAAAGCCCAGCTTGTCACCCTGAAAAGGGCTTCCAGGCAGTGTTTTCCCAGATGGGAAGCATTGCCTGGTGGAGCTGGGGCTGGTAGGTCTGCGAAGTGCCCGGCAATTATCAGAACGACGATTAGCAGCCAGAGTTTTGTAACTGTTCTTGCCAAACGTTAATGAACGGCGTCATTGCCATTAATGAGCCCGATTAGACCCGATGTTGAAAGCCTTTATTAAATATTAGCTCAGCTTTTAGCTGGGGCAAATTCCCACTCTAGTTTTCAAAGACTGAATAGAACTTCAGGGCCAAACCCCAAAGTTCGGGCTCATTCCTTCTCCTTCCCAGCTTGCCCCAGCTGCATTTCCTAAAGCCTTGAATTTTGCCCCAGTTGCTGCAGATCTGTCAGGTGTCACACTGCGTGTTCAGAGGGATGAGCTGCCCCCGAACTGCCCCTTTCACCTTTCCTATCTCCCCAGCTCACCTCCTTCCCTCTGCCCCGCCACTCCTCTCCCTCACTGCCTGTTTGCCATGGAGGAGTCAGGGGAAGCGAGCCAGCCGCCTTCTCACGCAAACCTGGGCAATCGTTAACCTGAGCCAGAAGGTCCTGCCACCACCAGTTCTGGGGCACGGGGACCTTTCAGATGATTCCCTGGGACTGGAGAGGGCTGTGGCCACAGGTGTCTTGCTGGAAACACTTTCCCTTGCTGCTAGAAGAAGCCACAGCCTGCACCTCCCTACATCTCCAGAGTGGCCATGGAGGTGACAGCCCTCTCTGGATACTGGGAACAATCTGGTCAGACCAGGAAAGGTCTTTGGTAGAAATGCTGTCACCCACAGACCATGGGGCAGCTATGCCAAGAGTGTGTCCTCCATTCCTCCCAGGCCAGGGTCTAGGGACTCCCTTCTTCCTCCCTTTCCTGGGCTCTAGGGCACACACATGTCCTGGGCGGGAGGAAAAGTCACCATTCATCCCCCAGAGATTGATGGAGCTGAGGAAATATCTGCCCTGGCTTTTTGGGCTGGCTCCAGACAGGCTCGGCCCCCTTTGTTAATTTTTAGCTTTTGTGACATGACCCTTCAGGCCATGCAGCAAGCAGAGCACAATAAAGCTGTGGCCTTCTAGTCAAGAGGAGAAGGTCCAAGCAGAAGAAGAGGATCCCATCCACTCCCTAGGACAGGCAGCTGCCAGACACCCTCTGCCTATTTTGCTGGGAGCTGCAGGCAGTAAAACCAGCCCTGTGTATCGCAAGGACCTGCAGGTAGGAGACAATGTGTGTGTGTGTGCGCGCGCGTGCGCGTGTGTGTGGTTTTGAACATAGATATAGGACTGGGAAGGTCATAGTTAGGTCTGAAGGAGAAATTCATGCACCAGGCTCTTTCCTTCTTCTCTCGCCCAGCCAACAAGCTGTGTGTTGCTGCAGCACAGCCCCATGGCTCCCCTGCTCCTCATGCCCCTATACACTGGTGGTTGCTCATCAGATCCAGCCTCCTGGCTCTAAAACCTCACAGAACTGGGGCACAAGAGGCCACCTTCATTGCAGAGTTGCTGTTCCTCTCCTCCTGCTTCCATATGGGTTTTTTTTTTTCTGTGCCTTGCTGCAGACAGACCTTCTCCCCTAGGCACGAGCCATGGCTGGTGGTATTCTGCACATGCAGTTCCAAACAACCTGGGACTGTTTCAGGGCACTTGGTGCCTTTTCTCAGCATCAAGAACATCTGCAGGACTCAACCTCTCACTAACTCTGGCTCTTGGCCACACTTCTCATTAACTCCTTTAGGGTTCCTACATGACAGCAGCAATGAAGGCTGCAATGTCACTGGTGGGAAGTCAAGGTGTTGTCTCAGCCACTGAAGTTCTCCTCGCAGCTGCCATTTTCTGCCTGGTCTTCCTGCTCATCCAGTCCCTCCAGCAGCACGTGCCCAAGGGGCTGAAGAGCCCCCCAGGACCCAGAGGTTACCCCATCCTTGGAAATGTGCTGGAGCTGAGGAAGGACACGCATCTGGCCCTGACCAGGCTGAGCCAGAAGTATGGGGATGTGATGGAGGTCAGGATCGGCACCCGGCCCATTGTGGTGCTCAGTGGGTTGGAAACCATCAAGCAAGCCCTGGTGAAGCAAGGAGAAGACTTCATGGGCCGTCCTGATCTCTATAGCTTCCAATACATTTCAAATGGCCAGAGCCTGGCCTTCAGCCCTGACTCAGGGGAGGTGTGGAAAGCCCGTAGAAAGCTGGCCCAGAATGCCCTGAAGACCTTCTCCATTGCCCCCAGCCCCACCTGCTCTTCCACCTGCCTCCTGGAGGAGCATGTCTCCAAGGAGGCTGACTACCTGGTCACCAAGTTCCTGCAGCTGATGGATGAGGAGAAGCGCTTTGACCCTTACCGGTACCTGGTGGTCTCTGTGGCCAATGTCATCTGTGCCATGTGCTTTGGCAAGCGTTACGACCACAACGATGAAGAGCTCCTCAATGTAGTGAACTTTGCCGATGAATTTGGGGATGTGGCTGCTGCTGGCAACCCTGCTGACTTCATTCCTGTGCTCCAGTATCTTCCCAGTCGTGCCATGAGTATTTTTAAAGATTTCAACAAACGATTCCTCCATTTCCTGCAGAAGATTGTCAAAGAGCACTATGATACCTATGACAAGGTAAGAGTTTGCAGGACCTTCACCTGCACCAGAGATGTCTCCCTGCTTTCTGCCCCTCTTCATTATCAAGTTGGTTTTTTTGCAACCAACCACTAATGGACATCTATGCTCTTGCAGTTATTGGTGCATTTAGCCAGTCTAGCTGTAGTCTCATTCACCTGTAGTCTCTCCATGTCTAGTACTGCCATCCTCCTTCCCCTCTGGCCTTGTGCGATAGGACTTGTTTGTTGTATGAACTTCCAATTGGTGCCACAGGCTCCCTGGAGAACCTTCTTACTGTTTTCATGGGTTGCAAAAGAATTAGGGATGATAGGTGCTGACAGATGATGTTCTCCAGAGCTTGTATGACCCTGGGCTCCCTCAGCATCAGGTTGTTTCTCAGTAACACCCCTTCCTCTGCAGGTTCTGCTGCCATGACTTGTCTTCTCTTCCTCTTAGAACAACATCCGAGACATCACTGACTCCCTCATTGAACAGTGCCTGGAGAAAAAAGTGGAAACAAATACTGCCATACAGATCCCTAAGGAGAAGATCGTCAACCTTGTGAACGACCTCTTTGGAGCAGGTATCTTTTCCCACTGGTCCCTCAGCTACTGCAGATTTTCTCAAGCTCCTCATATTTATTGTTCTGTCTGACCCGTCTTTCTGCAAGGCTGACAGTTTGTGTCTAAGCACTTGCACCCTGGTCTTTGTGAACCTTCTAGGGACAGCCCTAGAGACCAGCATGGGGCATTGGCTCTGGAAAGAGGCCTCAGGGAAATGCAAAGGGCATGGCTTATAGCTCAGCTGAGCTTCACAAGCCAGCATAGCTTTTCCTGGTTGAGGGAGATGTCTGTTGACTAATTCATCTTCGAGTTACTTTGTGGAAACTCCCCTGGTTCCAGAGAAGTTACACAAACTTGACATAAACCGAGGGTGAATCAGGGTAAAGGAGAGCAGAATAGTTTAGCTCCAGCAGGATAGAAATCCAAGTCTTACCGTGTGCCCAGGATGTCCTCTGCCTTCTTAGTTGTCCGAGAGAGCTCCATGTGATGGTAGCAAGCCAAGACACATGCCATCCATGTTGTACAAGACCTCATCTACATGCCTCTTTGACCAGGCTTTGACACTGTGACAACTGCTCTGTCCTGGAGCCTCATGTATCTTGTGACATACCCAAACATGCAGAAGAAGATCCAGAAAGAACTAGGTGAGTCCACCAACCTGTTTCCCTGGGGCCAAAATCTCTCTGGCCAGGGCTTACCCCAGCCCACTCCCTTGTCTTGACATCTTGCAGACCAGACCATTGGCAGGGAGAGGAGACCAAGGCTGTCAGACCGGGGCACACTGCCTTATACAGAAGCCTTCATCTTGGAGATGTTCAGGCACTCCTCCTTCCTGCCCTTCACCATCCCACACAGGTATGGGCTGAGGTTGTGAAGGAGGTGGAGGGACAGGGTGGACTCAAAGCTTCTTGTTGCAGCCGCACTAGCAGTGGTGTAGTGAGAGGCAAGGACATTACTATTGACAAATGGCTTTATCATGGACACAGGGATCTCACAGCTCTTGTGCAGGGCAATGAAGGAGCTCCTAAAGAGCCCTTCTTGATGTCTGATGCCTTCACTGAAGTTATTCCACTCAGATCAGGTAGGGGTTGCCCAATGCAGCTCATGGACAACTGTCCCTCATAAAGCCATCTCTCTGGGCTGCATCCTTACTTCAGCAGCATCAGGAGCAGACTAATAGTCCCCCCAGAAGGCAAAAGAACCATTTTGCTTCCTAAACTCTCAGAGTTTTTTCTCTTTCCAGCACAACCAAGGACACAGTGCTGAATGGCTACTACATCCCAAAGGATCGCTGTGTGTTTGTCAATCAGTGGCAAGTAAATCATGACAAGTAAGTACCTTCTGAAGGCAGAAAGACTCCTCATTGTCACACAGGACCCTTCCTGTACAGTTATCTTTCTGGGCAGAGGTGGGGGAAACCTGCTTTAAGGGAAAATGGAGCAGGTGAGGTATCCCTTAAATTCAGATATATTCTTACTGTCATGTCCCACCTTCCAGTGTGTCCCCCTTGCACACATGGCCAGGAGACATCATTTCGGCATCTGATGTTTTCCCTTCCAGGAAACTTTGGAAGGATCCACTGACCTTCAACCCAGAGCGTTTCCTCAGTGCTGATGGGACCAAACTGAATAAAGTGGATGGGGAAAAGGTGCTGGTTTTTGGTCTGGGCAAAAGGAAGTGCATTGGGGAACCCATTGCCAGGTGGCAGGTCTTCCTTTTCCTGTCCATCTTGCTCCAGCAGCTGGAGTTCAGTGTCTGTGATGGCAAGAAGGTGGACATGACGCCTCTCTACGGACTGTCCCTGAAGCACAACAGGTGTGAGCACTTCCAGGTCAAGCAGCGCTTCCCCATGAAGAACATGAACTGAGCAGTGGGCTCATCCATTGCCCAGATATCGCTGAGGGGGCAAAGACCTGGGTGTCTGTGTAGCAAAGTTGGGTCTGTTACCTCTTTATGGGATGATAAAATAAACTGAAGCCTTTATCTTGTTCACTTTGTAGTATATCTTGTGTTTTTAATTTTCCAGCATTTGTAGTGTAGGGTATTCCATTAAATGTCGAGTATTCCACCAAATGTTGAATATTCCATCACATCCAGTCTTAGTACCGTAAAGCACATTTATGGACCGTTGTGAACTGTCCTTTGCCAGAGGGGAAGGGAATGCACCCAAACTCAGATCATCTGGTTACCACTGGGCTGTACTGTTTTAGAATTGCTCTCTGATACCTGAAGGACAACCAACCCATGCCATAATCTCACATCTTCCATTGATGTTTAAGATTATGGCTGAACTTATGCCCAGAGCCTGGGTGGAGAGGAGGAGGATGTGATTGAGGTTCAGCTAGAATCACTATTTCTGGACTAATTGGGACAAATTTTCACTGGTTGAAATTTACCTTTGCTGTAGAAAGTCAAGCTGCTGGTGCTCTGGACTGGAGCAAGGGTATTTTCACAACAAGCCAGAGAAGGAGAATGGGACTTTCTCCAGCTGTGACCCAATAGTTTACATTGGCTATCAGTCAAGCCATGCCAGCAGAGCTGGGTGCCTCCTTTCCTTCTCCTTGCACGCAAAGCCATCTTAGCCAGCCCAGTACCCAGCACGCAATGATACAGGAACAAGTCCAGCCATCCAGTGTCAACCACACTGCTCTTGAATCTGTTCCCATGGGTGGCATCTCTTCAGTCACAACTCCAGACCCTGAACAATGAGAGCTCCTTTCAGTTCTGAATACCAGTAACTCATCATGCATTGCACAAAAAGTTCAGGGGACAGAAACGAAAGAGCATGCTGGGGAAGAAAATGGGGAAGATGATTGCCCAAGACTTCAGGGAGATTCCAGATAGAGCAGGGAAATGTTCAGACCTGCTAAACAAACCTGAATGAAAAAGAGGAACTTTTTGTCTCAGTGTGTCCAGGTCCCACCTGGTGACCAACTTGTGATGAAACACCGAGACAATACAGTCTCAGATCCACCTGAATTCATTGCACTGAACTGAGCAGCTTTACTCAGTGTCACACTGGCTTTGTCTTCAACCACTTAATGTCATAATCCCAATATTGAAGGAAAAACAAGGGGGAGAAGTGGGAGGTGCAAACCATGGTTTGAGCTGCAGGCTATCAGAGGCCTTGGAGGAAAAGTGGAAGAATGGTTTAGGACAACCCATGAGGTTCATCAGCCAAATAACATCTCTGCTACCTATGACAAGGGCCACAGGTCAAAGCAATAGAGTCATGAACCAACTTTCCACAAAGGACATCCCAAAGTTGGCTTTCAACTACTTCAGGGGAAGCTGGGATCATCCTGGACATGCCTTTAAATCTCTCAGTGCCTAACCTGATGATTCAGAAGAGAACCCAGACTGCCAGTTCAGCAGCAGCGTGTCATGCCATCGCCGTGATGTAAAAAGCCTCTTACAGACTTGGCCCTGTCACTCCTGCTGCCATGAGAACACTTGATGCTGGTGCTTGTGCAGAACAAGAGGCCCCATTTTCTGGAGCCATTGCGTGACTCTCTTGCCCCAAAGGTGGGCGGTGTTTGCTGATAAGGCCCACAATAAGCAAGTAAGTGCAGATAGAAAGAAAAAACAGTGGGATTTTTTTTTTTCTTTCCCCTTGGAGATGAGCAGTTTATAGCCCTTGGGCAGATAAGAGGATTAATATTAACATTACTGAGGTGAAACAGCCTCTTGCTGGTGGAAGGTCTTCCCAAGATACATTTATCAAAGGCTGATTGCCTCCCCTGGACTATAGACCAGAGACCTGGGAGAAAAAGTCAAGATGGAAAAGGGGAAGGGAAGAGGCTCAAGGGGAGAGATGGAGGTTTCATCTGAGATGGGACTCTGGAAAATCCTGGCCCAGCTTTGGGATAGAGACATCCCATGTACCTGCGGGAGACCTTTCCAGGCAGCTTGCACAAGTAGGAGGACTCTCCGAGAGCTTGGTCTGATGTCCCTGTATGTGCACATCCCCTTGGACATTCTGGTCCCTCTCCAGGTGAGGTCCCAGTTGCCTTGTTGGGGATGCTGCAGTCAAACTGTCTGTTCAATCCCAGCCACCCCAAGCCCAGGCATCCTGCCTGCTCCTACTCAACATGGTTGGAAGACCAAAGCTGACCAGGCTCCTTTACCAGATGTTTTCTCTGATGTGTGTCTTGGTGGCCCCCAGTATGTAGGTAATCCCATCTAACAAGGTACCCCAGCTCTGCACTGCTCTTTGCTCTGCAGCGAGGCTGCACCCCCTGATCCCCCAACCCAAGGACCTTCTGTGAGGAAGGAACAGGGGCACCCTGCTCCTTTTGAGGGTGCAGGATCTCAGCTCTTTACCACCTCCCCTTCCCCATTTCCCCCGATAAACGAGTCCAGTGGTCATTGTCATGAAAGCCCCAATTGCTCATGGTAGGTAAGGGCCTTCAGCTCTCCTATCTTTGCTTTTCTAATGATCTTCCTCAATTAAGCCCTCCAATTACTCCCCAGGTAGCGTGCAAGTGCCCTTACTGGAACCAGGTGATAAGTAGAAGGGTGATAAGTGATAAGCCAGGGGACCTTTTATCACTCCACAGCCCACTGTTTTTATTATCGGTTTTAAAATGAGTCAGCAGACCAGTCATGGCAGCTGGGCTCCAGCTCCACTTCCAAAGCAGGGGATGCTCCCATCTCCTTCATTCCCACAGGAAAATGTCCAGACAGCCACAGTCCTTCTTCCAGTAGCCAAGACACCTGTCTGGTGCTGGTATTCAGGATGGTGGCATCTCCTTGCCCAGAAAGCCTGTCCTCAGCCCTAAAACAGGCTAGAGGAACCACTTGTAGTTCTTCCTCCAGGATGGAAGGAAGAGGGGAGTTTCTCCCACAACTAATGACCCTCCTCATTAAAAGCACATCCTGTATTTCTAACTTCTTTCCTGTGGCTGTTTATTCTCCTTTGAGATCTGTTATCAGGAATCATCTCCCCACAGGGGTTAACTCGTGGGGCTTTCTCTTGTGCTGCTTGTTGCCAACAATGGTGACAGTCCCTTGACATCAAAAACATCGTCCCTTGACATCAAAAGCATCATCCCTTGGTGCCACAGAGCTTAAAATAAAACTCCGAATCACACCTTAAATGCTATTTCTGAGACACATGTAGTTTCTTTCTGCCAGTACTTTTGGGGACACCTCCTTGTGAGCTGGGGAGCCACTAGTGGATCCTCTATGTGTGGTGGGCTTTGCCCCCATGTCCTTCTTGCTCCACTGCACCAGCAGACTTAGGAGCTCCTTTCCATGGAGGAGAAAAGCCCCAGACACCATCTTTCTCTTTGCATCTCAACTCCTGGGACAGAGTTGAGCTCTC
The DNA here is from genome assembly GCA_025345505.1 of Todiramphus chloris collaris. Lineage (NCBI taxonomy): Eukaryota > Metazoa > Chordata > Aves > Coraciiformes > Alcedinidae > Todiramphus > Todiramphus chloris. Next base: position 24,232,523 of record JANVCC010000034.1, read on the forward strand.
CCATGGCTTGAACACCAGAAGCAGCCTTTTCACAGTTGGAATAATGTCTGGTTTCTGTCTTTTGAGGGGACAAAATCTCTGCTCGGACTCCAAGACTGAGCAGCTTCTGGGGAGCATGTGGGACCTTCCCTGGTGATGTTTCCTTCCGTGGTGGGTTGGAGAAGATGCTGGTCCTCTGTTTAACACAGTCTGGACCTGTAAATAGAGGAGAGCTTGTGCCAACAGAGCTGGACACTTTAAACCTAGTACATAGTTCTGCTCCTGTGCTGAGGGCTCCCAAATCAGTATGAACCCTTCTTCCTCCTCCCATCCCTCAACTCCCTCTTACCAGGGAGATCATGTTTGGGCTGATCAATCATCCTGTGTCATTAGAGGTCCAAGGTACCTGTTAATGAGAGAATATGAAAGTGGGTAAGGATGGAGTTTGTCCCCACATTAAGAAGGAAACAACAGAGATGCAGAGATAACCACTCCTTGCACGCAAAGAGCTTCTGGAGAAAATCTCCAGGCTCCAGGAATGGCCTCAAACCTGGCTGTGCCCCCATCCTGTCCTGGCCATGAGCATTATTTTCCAGGAGGAAAAGGAAATATGGGGGGAGATGGGGAGCAGCCCCAGAGACACATCCCCACAGAGTCAGGGACCACTAGGTCCTGCAAGCAGCATGAGCCAAAAAGCCACCAGGATTTTAGATGCTCCTGAAACCCAGGCTCAGCAGCAGGTTGTGGAGGTGGATAGGTGGGATGTGTTCAGGGCTGGCAGTCACCTGCCCCCAAACCTGGTGCTGGGTCTTCCAGTGGCAGGGCAGTAGCAGCTACCACAGAGCAAGGGTAGATCTATGTGTGTGTAAACTCACATCTCATCATCTTCCCCCATAGACTCCCCACTAACTGGTGCCATAATACAGTGCCACAGTTGACTGTTCCGCTTTCATTACCCTAAAATCAGTTTTGTGAACCCCATCAGGGTGGTGCTGACCTCCCGGTGCCAGGGGAGGATGCAGGCAAAGCAGGGGTCTGGTCTGATCTACTTGCTGAGAGGCAGCATCCCCAACCTGTTCCCCTTCTGCTTAAATTAAAGCCATCCTGGAAACGAGGGCTCTCCAGGAGCGCCTTTGAAACGAAGGTTCTCTCTGCCCTCAAGAGGGTTTTCGGGGCTGTCACGGGAGGGAGAAGCCCCCTGAAAGCCAGGGCCGACCCTGTGTTTTGGGGAGAGGAGGGAGGGGTCAGAACCCCAATTCACTTTGGCGCTTCCCAAGCGTTTCGGTCCCGTCTCTCTGGGACCAGGGACATGAACGCCCTCCCGTGGCACCTGTCACACCACCTCCACCAGTGCCTTTCGCTTCTGAGCACCTACAAGCAAAGGGGTTTAGCCCTGCTTGGAGTGTTTTGGGGACAGGCACATTTGGGGAGGGGAGATCTATAGGGTACACATCCCACTGCAGAGCATCCCACATCCCCCAGCATCCTTCTATATAGCTCTGGGAGCTGCAAAACCAGACAAACCTGGGGCCCTTTTTGGGGTATTTTTCAACTTGAAGTTGAATTCTCCAGGGTCGAATGAGCTGGGAGCTTTCAAGCTGGCTTTCCTCTGATGTCCGCAGACACTGCTTGCAGATTCGCCGCCGTCTAGGACATCCATGGCAGCGACCCTCCCCTTTCTCTGCCCACCACTTCTCATCCATCTCAATCCCTCACGGGCATCAAACCTGCTGCCTAACAGGGACTAAACCAGCAGAGAAGATCAGCAGGGCGGGCATTGCCCACACTTTGCTCCCTTAAGCAAAGGAATATCACCCAATCGGGATTTTATTCTCAGCTTCTCCGCTGTTGCATTTTGTTTTCCTTTTATTTTCACTTTTCTTGCTGATTCGTATCAACCGAAGGGCTCCCTCTCCTGGTGCAAGGCAAGTAGATGGCTGCCTACACCTCATCTGAGACCACCAAATCCATCCTTTCAGGCCCTCCAGCCACAAGCCATGTCCCTTCCCAGAAGAAATCTTAGCTGTGACATTGCAGTGAGCTGCACCTGGAGGAATCCCCTAAGTTTCTCCTGCATGGCCCAGCCTCAGCCACCATCACTGCGTCACCCTTTCAGATATCCTTGAGGATGCTGATGGTCCCCAGGCCAGGCTGTGTCAGGAATGGACCCTTGGAGGGGAGTTAAGAAAAAACAAACCAGGAGCAGTTCTGAGCATTCGTGGCTGTGCAGTCACTGGGGTATTTCCCTCTTCCTAGGCCTGATGGACTGGGAAAACCTGTGACTGGGCACAATTCCCCACCAGCTTGGGTTCATGCCTGGTCTTTTCAGTCAAGAGCTGAGACCCACCAGCCCCATGCTGCTCCAGAGCCCTGGAAAAGGGGAACTCCTGGAATGCAGTGGCACTGTGAAGAAGGATATTTCCAGACTTCTAGTTACTGTCACACAAAAAGTACTCTTGAAACTCCCACCCGCTGATGGAAACACACAGAGGGAAAAACCCGAGTCTCCCCACCTTTCTCCTCACTCTCTGGTCCCCATGGTTGTGCTTGTGAGTATGCATGAGTGTGTTAACTCATGTGTGAGCTCGGGCGAGTGCACTGATACGTGCGTAGGTGGGTTTGCATCTGTAGATGTCGTTCTGGTGCAAACAGATGCATAAGCTGGTTTCATTTCCTCCCAGGACTGCTCTGCTTGGGGGCTACTCAAGGATGAGCCCATTCCCCAACTCCCTGCTGCCAAATGAACCCACCAGGCCCTGGGGGATGTGAAGGCCCTGTGGTGCCTGACTCCAGCAGCAGGTCCCAGGTTCTTTCCCATGAGCTGCAGGAGCAAGGATGTGCTCCCTAAAAACGACCTGGGCTTTGCAACCTGCTCCCTTAACCACTCCCTGCCTCTGTCCCCAGACTCTTCCCATCCTGTTGTCCCCTTCACAGACATTTCCATCACCTCTTCCTGGTCCCCTCATCCCAGGGAGAGCATCCTCCCCTCCCAGCCATGCAGGTGCACAAGTCAGGGCTTGTTTTTGGAGCCCTCACAGGGATGTATGTGGGTGGGAAGGATTTCTGCTCCCCCAGAATCCTTGTGGGTATCACACTCAACACAGGGGAACCAGTCTCAAGCTCTTCCCACACAGTGACATTCTCCAGAGCCTCCCAGAGCCAGCAGACCTGCTGGCATTGTCCACCCTGGCTGGGCTGGTTTTTGGTCCCCTGTGTCTTGGAAAGGGGATGCCAAAGCATGGGAAGAAAGGAAGGGGTAGCCAAAAAGCCAAGGGAAGCTGGTGCCCAGGCTTCCTGCTTCACCATAGGTGTTTGCAGCAGTGCCTGGGCAGGAAGTGACAACCGAGTGCAAACTCAGTGCATAGAGGTCTCTTGGAGGAAAGGGGGGTCCTGCATCACCCAGACCCCACCACTTTCACCCCTGTTGTCATTGTCGTCATCATCATCATCATCATCATCATCATTTTTGTTGTTATTATTGTTGTTATTAGAATCATAGAATGGTTTGGGTTGGAAGGGACCTTAAGGCCCATATAGATATTCTATTCTATTCTATTCTTAATATATTTACATATTTTATTGGTTGTGTATTCTATTAAATTGCATTTATTATATTACATTTATTATTATTACATTATTGTATACTGCATTTTTATGTTACATTGTTACATTATGTTGTATTATGTTACATATATTTCATTATTACAGTTATTATTACATTTTAATATTATTTATTGTTGGGTTTGTTATTATAATTGTTTCATTAGTAGTTCAGTATTATTTCGGTACTCTTTTACTACTCGTTGTGCCCACAAGAGCACCCACCGAGCAGGCACCCCCGCCCCATGCAGGAACCCAGGAGCTGTCACGGGCCCGGGACTGTGGGCAGGCAGCACGGCTCGCTCCCTGTTCGGGTCCCGGTCCCCGTCCCGGTCCCGCTGACGGTGCGACTGCGGTGGGCAGTCCCCGGCAGGTGGCGGCCCCGCGCAGTAACTCGCCCAGCCGCGCTGCGCCGTTCCGTGCCGCGCCGAGCCGTGCCGAGCCGAGCCGTGCCGGCGCAGGCGCGCTGCTCGGGGCGCTCCGGTTCCGGGAGCCGCTTCCTCCCAGCAGGCCCCGCCGCCCCGGGCGGACCCAGCGCCCCTCGCCCGGCCGCAGCTGGGCGGCGGATGTGCCGCTGCCCCGCTTCGCACCGCCCTTACACCCCTCTCCGGCCCCGAACCCCGCCGCACCCGCTCCCGGCCCTAGCGGGCTCGGCTCCGCCGGGCGGCGGCGGCGGCGGCTGCTCCGGCGGCTCCGGCAGCTCCGGCTTCCTCCGCCCCTTCCGCCCCCCCGCTCCCCCCCCCCGCCGGCCCATCCGAGCCCGGAGGCCCCCGGCAGCGCCGCATGGAGCAGCCGGCGGCGGGCTGAGCCCCCTGCCCGGAGGGAGGTGAGTACCGCGCACCGGCCCGGGCGCACCGGGGACCCCCGCTGCACCGGGAGGGGACGATGGGACGGGGTGCATCGCGCGGGCGGCGGGGTGGGCTCGGTCCCTACAGCCCACCCCGCGTCCCCCCGTGTTTTGGGGGGGCCGGGAGCGCGGCGGCGGAGCGCAGACAATGGGGCCTGCGGGGCGGGCCGGGTATGCGGCGGGGGGGGGGATACGGGGCGGGGGTACGGCCGCCTCCGTGACCTGCTGGGTGACCCCATCACAGGCCGTTTCTGATCCACTTCAGCTACTGGTCTCCAGGGACCCCCTCCCAGCCCGGGGGGGCCGTATCCTGCCAGCTCCGGTGATGCAGAGAGACAGGGACCCCAGCAGCATCCCCGCCTCCCGAGGCAGGGGGGCTGTAGCTTTACTCCCAAACGCGCTACCCTGCCACTCGTCCTCCCTCTCCATCCCAGTCCATACAAAGGGGCCGTTTCTGTACCGTGAGTCCGAGCCGCGAGTGGTGGAGGGGTTTTTGAGAGTGGTTGGGGCGGAAGGAGGGAGCTGGGTCAGGGCGTCAAAAGGGGCTGGCAGCAAGTTGGTTTTTTTTTTATTATTTTAATATTTTTTTTTTTTTTTTG
>JANVCC010000034.1:24237647-24255934 GCA_025345505.1 Todiramphus chloris collaris
TTTTTTTTTTTTTTGGTCAATAAGGCGGTGATGGGTTATTTATAGCTGTGGCTGTTTGCTCGTAGGTTTATTGAGAGTGAAAAGGGATGTGCCATCGTGCATTAAAAAAAAAAGTCAAAACAGAAAAGAAAATCAAAGGTGTGAGGGCCAGGGAGGTGGATGGCTGCCCTCCTCCTGGAACAGAGGGGACCTCACCCTCCGTGCTCCTGTGGGGTTTGTTCCCACCGGGCCCACACAGGAGCCAGGAGTCCTGGCAAAGTGCAGAGTGCCCAGAGAGCTCCATGGATGGAAGCACGTCAGAGGGATGCAGGAGGTTCGGGGAGCATCCCCAGGAGGTGAGGGTCTCCATCCTGTCATCCGTCGCTGAGCAGCAGCAGGATGGTGGATGCTGAAGCAAAGCCTCATGGTGAGGAGCGGCTCCAGGATCAGTCCCCTGGGATGCTGTCCCTGGCAGTTTTGGCGTGCGCTTCACCCCGTGACCACTGCCTCACCCCCCCCATCTTGCAAAAAAACCTTTCAATCACATCCCGCTGTGCCCCAATGTGGCTTCACCATCAGCTGCTCCTCTCTGTGCTGTGTGCCTGTCCCCTGGGACACCCTGACACCCTCTGGGACCTGGGAAAGGGATGACAGGGCCATTTGTGGGGTAACGAGAGTGGGAAAATCACCCTGATTAGTTTTCTTGTAGGAAAGAGGAGGACCAGAAAAACCTCTCTGGGGAGACCAGGAGCAGCATCATTCTGGGCCTCCAACTAATCCCCAGGTGCCTTCTGCAGTCTGAGCAGCAGCATCTTTTTTTCCTTTTAAAAAAAAAAGGAGAAAAGAGCCAAAAATGAAAGGAAGACCCCCTCCTCCCCACTTTGCCCCAGTGCAGCACCCAGCGGAGGCTGGGCTGGGGAAGCAGAGCAGCGAAACCCTCCCTGCAAGTGCAGCCAGCTCACTGATGAGATAAAGGAGGAACGGTTTTCTTTCGATTATAGTAATCGTAGGTGTAACTTGTAATAACAGGTGATAAGATCTTTTGGAGAGAGTGAGGATGTTGTCTGGTTTGGGGTTACTGCCTTTTTTTTTTTTTTAAGTTTAAAGAAACTCAAGTGGTTGAGGAGCTGGAGATCTCCAACTGGAAATGGTTTGGTGAGGGTGGGATGGATGAGTGGATCTGAGTGGATGCAGATGGTGCCCACGAGCCTCTTTCCAATGGGAGCGAAGCTTTCCTACCATCTCCAACTAAACTTCATTTAAAATACCACCATCTTTAGCTGGTGCTGGGCAGCTGCTCCCTGTTTCCCCCAGTTTGAAATGGAAATGTGCCCTCTTTCTCCTGTCCCATACCACAGTGACAATTCTCTTTGGGTGGTTTTCACTCTCTGGGTCCCAAATTCCCCCCAGCCTGCCTGTGGCTTTGGCACTGCGTGATTTTGGCTGGTGATGAACTAGAGGGAAGGTTTCCCTGGCTTGTTTTCCCTGGTGCCCTTTGGATTATGAGGGTGGCAAAGATGTTCACCATACCTGCCCTGCCTGCCTTCCCCAGCTCTTGGCTTCTGAGCTGGCCTTCCTGGAGGGAACTCCAGGAATCAGGGCTGGGAAGGAGGTAGGGGGGATGAGCATGAATCTCAGCAGCCCTTCTCGGGGTGCAGCAGTGGGCTGAGGTTCCTCACCGGGGTGCCTGGGCAGAGCAGCTCGAAGGATGCTCAGACAAGGAAGAAAGGGAGTTGGGTTTTCAGCAGAGAAAAGTCTGGTGAGTTCCTCTGCATGTCCTGGCTGCTTCCCTGAATGCAGCTTGAGGTTAAGGAGTTTCCAGAGGGAGCAAAACCCTCACCTGGCAGAGCTGAAAATAGCCAAACCGGGCACTCAGCTCTGCTGAATTGGTTGGGCTGATCCAGAGTGGGATTCTTTTTTTTAAATTCTTATTTATTTGTTTTCAAGTTGCCTTCTGCTGCTCCACATCCTCCTTAAGGAAGCCCCTCTGCTTTAGGAGAGAAGGGCCGATGCTGGTGTTTTCCTGGAGCTCACCAGTGCAGGTGCTGCCTTTAAGCTCTGGATCTGCTCCGGCATCACAACATCCTTCTCCCAGCCCTGCCATCCCACAGGGATGAGGCAGGATGGTGGAAGAGAACACAGGCATGAGCTTGGGGCTGGCCTGGGTGACGGTGGGTGACGCGCTCGGCAGGAACCGCTGGCTGTCACATGAGGCCACCGCAGGCAGCAGTGCCTTCGGGGGGCTGGTTGGCAGCGGCCCTGGAGCTTGGCGCTCACACAGGGGCCTGTGGTTTCCTCCCCTTTGGAAAGACTCGGGTTTGAGGCAGAAATTAGGTAATGATTAGGGAAAAAAAAAGAAAAAAAAAAATCAGGTTGCTGCTTAAAAGTCTCCCTCTGGAGAAAGAAGGTCTGCGCTGAAATATGGAAGGGGGTACTGGGGGTGTCTGCAAAGGGCAGTTCCTGGTGCCGTTAGCTGCCTACCCCTGGAAAACTGATAAGCCAATTTCTTTTGCTATATTTATAACAATGCCACCATCTGATGTCACAAATGTCCATGGTCCAGGAGGGTAAAAATGCTGGGACCAGCTGGAGCATGTTCTCTTGGCGGGGTTTGCTGGGACAGTTTCCTCTTTAAAAGGGAAAAAAAAGTAGTCTTTATAAAGGCTCAAGAGGCCAAAGGCAGGCTATAAATTTTGTATCCTCTCTGTGCTTATAAAATATAAATGCTGGTGACATTCATGAGCTGAAAGCCAAACAATCAGCCTTTGGGATTGGAAAGATCCATCACTCATGTGAGTGGAAAATGGCTTTTCCAGCCTCCCACTGCACTGTGCTCCTGGGATGGGTCCTTGTGCATCCCGTCCTGGGATGGACCTTTGGGCATCCCTTCCAGGTGATGCTCTGGTGGGCAAAGCTGGGCCAGGGTTTTCCAGGTGGAGTCACATCTTGGAGGAAACCTCTGTCCTGCTGCTTTTTCTCCTTTGGTTATCTTCCCAGCTGGCTGGTGGGAAGTGCTGACTCAGCACTTTGGGGGTGAGCTGCTCCTTGACCAACACCCGGGGCTGGCTTCTGCTGAGTGTCCCCACAGGGTGCCAGATGGGGAATGGGGCCCAAAACCTCAGCAATGGGTAATTCCTTCCATGAGGATGCAGGGGCACCTCTTCTTAAACAAGTTTCTCCCAGGGTTTTGCCAAATCCCTCCACAGACTGGTGGAAGGGTGTAGTTTATTCCCTTTTTTTCCCATGGGCTGTGTTTCAGACTGGCAGTATCTGGACCCTTTGCTGAAATTTTTGTTCCACACTAGGTGTAAGTTCAGAATTTAACCAAAAAATAACTTGAAAATGAAGAGGGCTTGATCTAGGGACCAGCTGATGCTCTCCAGTCCAGCATCATCCAGTGTTGTCCTCCCCTGGGTCCTGGCTGCCTCCATGGCAGTGTCTCCAGGCTCACAGGTGCCATCATGTTGGGTTTTGGTGCCATCTTGAGAGGGTTTTCTTCATCAACAGCACGGGGGCTGTCTGGGAAGAAAACTCACCCGATGCAGGAGGACCAGATGCTGTAGTGATGGGCTTTGCTGAAAACACCAGGGCTCAGCTCTGGGGCTCCAAACTCTGTCCTTAGGGTGAGCGTCTGAACCTCAGTTTCTCCTCTCCAGTGCCAAAAATAAAGAGACTCATGGCTTGTCCCTGCTCTGGGGGAAGGTGAAGGAGGTGGTGGCAGCAGCGTGACGCCTTTTCCGGAGGAGTCTGGGCATGGCTATGGTGGGAACGAGGCTGCGTTTGCATGTGCTCTCTTCCTCCCTGTGGTTCTGCCCCTTATCTTCTTCCTCCTCCTGTCTCTGCCCCTCGTTTCAGTTCCTCCTTCCCAAAATATTTTGAGCTGCTGACATCAGGGCTGATGACCCTGGAGCAATACAACAAATTAATAAGTACTGGGGTAGCTTTCTGGGGTACACGGGCAGGGATGTTCTGCCTGCGTCCCGCTCCATGCCCCCAACCCAGCATGACCCCAGCACCCCGGCCCAAGAAAGCCTGATTTGATGCTGGGGTTGATGACTTCATCTCTTCCCGGGGGTCGAAGCAGCAAGAATAAAGATGGGTTTGTTCCCCTCCCACGCGCCAGGGCAGGATGCAACCCAGCCCTGGGCCTCAGGGCGCTGCTGGGGGGTGGGGGGAGCACAGCACCACAGGTCACTTTATCCCTCTGGGATTTAGGAGACACTGGGAGCTCCTGTGTCCTGGAGTGCTGATGGGTTTTATCCTACAGGGAATAGATTTCCTTTATTTCCTTTGGATCCTGGGCCTGGGAAGCTCCCATGGCTGGATGTTTCCACACGTGTGTCACCAGGCACTGTGGGAGAGTTGGGCTCTGGCTGTGTCACTCCTGGTGCTGCCAGGGAGGGGATTGGGATGCTTATGGAGATGTGAGTGTGGGGCTCAGGGAAGCTGCTTCTCGCTGGCTGCATCACCTCACTGCCCTGTGCCTCAATTTCCTCACCTTGGCGCTGCAAAGCCCATGAACTACCTTGCTGGCAGCCACCAGAGAGGGGTGGAGAAGGCTTTTGCTCCAGTCCCCAGCTGCTGGGGTTCTGAGCAGACCCAAAGCTCCCACTTTCCCATCAATTCAGGGACAAGAAGTACATTGAGGGTCTGGAGTGTGTCCAGAGAAGGGCAGCAAAGATGGAGAAGGCTCTAGAGCACAAGTCTGGTGAAGAGCAGCTGAGGGACCTGGGGTTGTTCAGCCTGGAGAAAGGGAGGCTCAGGGGAGACCTTACTCTCCGCAATCCCCTGACAGAAGGTTGGAGCCAGATGGAGTCAATCCCTTCTCCTAAAGGACAAGCACCAGGATAAGAGGAAATGGCCTTAAGTTGCACCAGGAGAGGTTTTGGTTGGACCTGCAAGGGTTGTCATGGGCTGGCCCAGGCTTACCAGGGCACTGGTGGAGTTCCCGTGATCCCTGGAGGGGTTTCCAAGCCATGGAGATGTGGTGCCAAGGGCCATGGTTTAGTGGAGCCCTGGCAGTGCTGGGTTAACGGTTGGACTCAGTGAGCTTAAAGGTCTCTTCCAACCAAAACAATTCTATGATTCTATGATTTTTGTAAGCAGTGCCTCAGATGGGACCTGTTTCCTTCTTGATGGTAGCAGAGATGCTTGCATGGCCATGGGACCATCCTTTGCAGGGGAGCTGCTCCCTGCACATCTGTCTTTCTGCAGCCCTTCCCACCGTGCCTATTCACAGTCGTCCTTTGCCTCTGCAGGTCTGATGGTACCAAGTGACGTGTCCTTCCTGTGAGACTCACATCCCTCAACCTCCTGAGAAGATGTCAGGGATGCAGGTAAGTACCAGTACTGCAGGGAGGAGAGGCAAGAATGGAGTGGGGTCTCCACAGATAGCCCCAGGGCTCAGGAGGGACATGGGGACACTTGTCCGGTTCTCCTGTGCCCCTGCAGAAGCCCAGCACCATGAGGACTTGTGGTTGTGTGTGTGTGTGTGCGTGCGCGCGTGTCCATCCCCATCCCATCTGAAAACCACTGTCGGAGCTCCCAGAGCTGCCCCAAACCCCTCCAGACTGCTTCTGGTTGAAGTGAATCCCATTTGGGTTTGCATCAGAGGGACGGGAACCCCACGTGGGTTGAGGGGTGCCAGGGGTGGGAGACGTGCCCAGCTGGCCTCTGATACTGTCCCCCTGTCCCCAACCAGGCCGTTTGGCCGTCCGGTACAGAATGTATCGCCAAGTACAACTTCCATGGTACCGCCGAGCAGGACCTGCCCTTCAGCAAAGGAGATGTCCTCACCATTGTTGCTGTCACCAAGGTAAGGCCATCACCTCACCACAGCCCCCCGAGCAGCTGCCGCTGCCACCCCCCATGCCAGAATTTCCAGGGGATGTGCCAGTGGGAGCCCCTGGTCCTGCTGGAAGTCCCACAAGAGGCAGCAAGGCAGGAACTGGGTCTTGCAGACGGTTAATTACTCCACGGTCTCGTTAGTTAATGTTGCTCCAAAATAGAAATCTCGGGAGAGCCTCCCAGGAGGTGGAGGAGAGAGGGGAGAGCAATCAGGGAGCGATGCTGTGTTCAGCACCCAGGGAGAAAAAGAGGTGGGTTGGGGGGCTCCCAACTTGCCCAGCAGCTTGGGAGGAGGATCACAGTGACCCCTGCAGGGCCACCAGGTTTGCTGGCCCCAAAGCCAACCACGACCTTTGGGGCTGTCCCTGCTCACCCCGTCCTGCCTGCAGTCGGGTGCTTGGGGACAACTGCCTGGGAAAGGAGGGGCAGTGCTGACACCCACCCCCAGGCCCCTTTGGGGGGATGCTGCCATCTCTGGGGCCACATGGGCTCATTGTGACATCTCTGCTGTCCCCGCAGGATCCCAATTGGTACAAGGCGAAAAACAAGGTGGGCCGGGAGGGCATCATCCCTGCTAACTATGTGCAGAAGCGGGAAGGAGTGAAAGCTGGGATCAAGCTCAGCCTCATGCCGTGAGTATCTGAGGGGTACTGTGGGGAGCTGGCTTGGTCTGGAGCATCCCCACTATGTCAAGCTGAAGACCCAGTTGGCCCCGTGTCCTAGCAGCAACAACATCCCTTGTGGGGCTTATTGTGGTTGAAAGGCACAAGGGAGAGGGGCTTGGACTTTCCCAGCAGCGTTGATTTGGGCCCCACTGCTGCTGGGGGAGGCTGTGAGTGCCTTTGGAGCTGACTGCAGAGCCAGGAAGGTGATGGATGGTTGAATTGCATTTCAAAATGTGTCTTTTACCCAAAGTTATGATTGTAAAGTCCAGTGGGAGAAAGGGGGTTGGAATGGAGTCTGTACTGGTGGCAGATAGATAGATAGATAGTTAGATAGATAGTTAGTTAGTTAGTTTTGATGTTCTTGCTGCATCCTAGAGCCACCAGTGACCCCCAGACTGGGGGAGCTGGTGCTGCAGTGGGGCGGACGTCCCCAAGAGTATGCGGAGAGACTGAGTCCCAGGTTGGGGACCAGGAGCAGAGGAGTGGGGTGCTGTGGAAGGATCTGTGTCACGGGGCGGATGGGGCCAGCAAGGAGGAGTACGGGCAAGCTGGCTCCATGCAGGCTGCTCCACATCCCCATGCCCACCAAACACAGCCCCACAGGAGTCCAGCTGGCACATCCCCAGTCCTTGACATGCCCTATGTGCCTCCTTTGCAGGTGGTTTCACGGGAAGATCACACGGGAGCAAGCAGAGCGGCTGCTGTACCCTCCTGAGACAGGGCTTTTCCTGGTGCGGGAGAGCACCAACTACCCTGGGGACTACACCCTGTGTGTCAGCTGCGAGGGGAAGGTAGAGCACTACCGCATCATCTACTCCTCCAGCAAGCTGAGCATTGATGAGGAGGTCTACTTTGAAAACCTTATGCAGCTGGTGGAGGTGAGGTCTTTGCACTGCTCTTCTCCCCCTTGGCCAGCCTGGGGACCAGGGGTTTGAGGTTGGAGTGGAGGGATGTATGGGTCAGAGATTGTGGGTCTGTGGTGCTGGAGCCCAGGGGATGACGAGAGCTTCTCTGTTGACCCCATGGGTTGGGTCTGGTGGGGACAGACCCATGGGGCAAGATGGGGGAACTGGGACAGAATAAAGGAGGTGGGTGGATGGACAGAGCAGGATGGCAGGGGACAGAGGGACCTGAATGAGCGACTGAGACGGCCCCCCCCCACGAGCTCCCACCAGGCCCATCTGTGGCCTCGTGCTGCCACCTGGTGGGATTCCAGAGCTTGGCATCACCTTGGCAGGGACCCCCTCACCCCAGGGTGTCACCCACCTCACCCCCGTCTCCCCCTCCTCAGCATTACACCACGGACGCGGATGGGCTCTGCACCCGCCTCATCAAACCGAAGGTGATGGAGGGGACGGTGGCAGCTCAGGACGAATTCTCCCGCAGTGAGTGGCCGTGTCCCTTTTCCAGCTCCTGGGACACCCCCCAGCACTATCTCACTCTCCATTCTCTCCCTGTGCAGGCGGCTGGGCCCTCAACATGAAGGACCTCAAGTTGTTGCAGATCATTGGCAAAGGGGAATTTGGAGGTGAGCCCCATATCCCCAACACTTCAGTGGCCCTTAAAGTGGGGGAAAGCTTCTCTGCGGCGCCCCCAGGGTGATGGTGGGACCATGGGAGGCTGGGATGCTTCCCAGTGCCTCCCGTGCCTGTCTCTCCTGGCCTGCAGATGTGATGCTGGGGGATTACCGAGGGAACAAAGTCGCCGTGAAGTGCATTAAAAATGATGCCACAGCTCAAGCCTTTCTGGCAGAGGCGTCAGTGATGACGTGAGTATTACTGGGGCCGGGGGGGACACAACACAAGGGATGGGGCATCTCTGTCTGTATGAACAGAGGCGGGTTGTCCCCGATGCCCTGTGTGGACCATAGGAGCTCCCCTTCTCCCCAAAAACCCTACCCTGAGCCTTCCTGCCCCGCGCAGGCAGCTCCGACACAGCAACCTGGTGCAGCTCCTGGGAGTGATTGTGGAGGAGAAGAGCGGCCTTTACATCGTCACCGAGTACATGGCCAAGGTGAGACCTCCACACACACCTGCCCTCCCACTCTGCCCTTTGTGTCCCCCTGCACCAGCATCCCCCAGGGTCACCCTGGCAGACCCAGCTGGGTTGTCCCAGTTTAGGTGACAGCTCCCTGAGGCAACTGTTGTATTTGGGGGTGTCATCGCTGGCTCCAAGGTCATCGTCCTGGGGTGTGGGAGGAGATGGTGAGTGGGACGCTGACCCTGGTGGCACCATCTCTCTCCATCCCTCCAGGGCAGCCTAGTAGACTACCTGCGGTCACGTGGGCGGTCGGTCCTTGGTGCAGACTGCCTGCTGAAGTTCTCCTTGTAAGTATGGCAGCGAGGCACCAATCCTTGGCTGTGACCACCACCCTGTCCTGCACCTCCTGGTGTTTTGTGGCCTCTCGTTAACCTTCTCCCTACCTTCCCACCCAGAGATGTCTGTGAAGCCATGGAGTACCTGGAAGCCAACAACTTTGTCCACCGCGACTTGGCAGCAAGGAATGTCCTGGTCTCGGAGGACAACATCGCAAAGGTCAGCGATTTCGGGCTGACCAAGGAAGCCTCCTCCACACAAGACACAGGGAAGCTGCCAGTGAAGTGGACGGCACCAGAAGCACTTAGAGAAAAGGTAGGAGAGCCGAAGGGGGAGTCCTGGGCTGTGTGGACGTGGTGGAGACTGGAGGAAAGGGGCACACCCTGGGCTGCTCCAAATTTTCCATGCAGAGATGGTGCTGGAGCCCCAGTTCACGCTGTTTGACTCTCAAACCCAGCTGCCCTGAGGCTGGGTAAGATTTGCTGCCCCTCATCCCTGCCCTGAGCCCACTGATAGGGCTTCTCTCCTCTCCCTCCAGAAATTCTCCACCAAGTCGGATGTGTGGAGCTTCGGGATCCTCCTCTGGGAAATCTACTCCTTCGGGCGAGTGCCTTATCCGAGAATCGTAAGTGAGAACCACCCCGCTCCCCTCAGGGCTGCTTTTTGGGGGGAGGGTCTCAGCCCCCGTATGGGGGTGGGTGGGGAAATGCACATCTTCGCATCCTGAAAGGCATCCCCTGTGCCGGCAGCCCCTGAAGGACGTGGTACCCCGTGTGGAGAAGGGCTATAAGATGGATGCTCCTGATGGTTGTCCCACCGTCGTCTATGAGGTGATGAAGAAATGCTGGACCCTGGACCCTGGCCACCGGCCGTCCTTCCACCAGCTCCGCGAACAGCTAGTGCATATCAAAGAGAAGGAGCTCTACCTGTGAGGGGGGGCTCACCCACCCTGGCAGACGGAGGGGACCCACGCTGGGAGGGGGGACAGGGGTGTGGGCAGCCCCCCCTGCCCAGCACCGGCACCAGGAGCGACCTGGGGGCGGCCCGGAGGGTGTTCCCTCCCACACCCAATTCTCCCGGTCGCTTCCAAACTTCCAAATCATTCGTTTTTTTGTTTTGTTTTGTTTTTTCCCCCTATGTTTTGGGGTTTGTTTTTTTTTTTTTTTGTTTCCCCTGGCTCTTTTTTTTTATTATTATTATTTTTGGGTGGGGTTTTTTTTTGTTGTTGTTTTCTCAGTTGTTGTTTTGTTGTTGTCGTTGTTGTATTTTTGGTTGTTTTTTATTATTTCAAGCAGGGCCCAGCTAAATGCTGGGCATTTTACTAAAGTACGAATCTTATTTTTTAATGTAATTAAAAGGAAAAAAAAAAAGAGAGAAGAAAAAGAAGGCAGTTAATAAAAGAAGAATAATAATAAAATAAATAAGCCAATGAAACGGACACACAAAAAGGAAACCCCAGCGACAGAAGTGATGGTTAAAGGGGAGACACTGGACTCGCTGCCTGGTCGGGAAAGCGCAGCCACATCCCCATGAGATGCTTTTTTTTTTGGGTTGTTTTGCTTTAAACTCGTTGCAATGTTTGCATGCTGTCTCCAGAGGCCTTTTTTTCCAGTCCTGTCCAGTGCTTTATTCTCATGTAATGCTACCAACTGTGAGATTAAAACTGTAATAAAAAAAACCAAAACCAAACCCATTCCCTATGTACACAGCACATCCCCCCTCACCGCCCCTCTGGCTCCGGCTCTATTCCCAGGGGATGCAGCCCTGCGGAGTGGGGGGACACAGTGCCCTGGGGGATCCTGGGATCCCCCATCTCTGCTGGGATCCCATTTGGCTCTATCCCACCCATAAGAACCACCGAGGGTGTGATGGTGATGGAGCTGCCACGTGATGGCAAAACTCCACTTTTATCTTACACCTTTGGAGATGCTTGCATGGCTGGGGATGCGTTTTGTGGCTGATCCCTCAACCTTGACCTGCTTCCCTGCCCTTCTGATCTTGGCCAAGGGGACAAAGATGGGACTCCCTCTGCCCTGGACCCCAAAAGAGGTGTCCCCACGGAGTCCCAGCTGTCTTGAAGGGTGGAGGTGGAGTCTGGCACGCGTGGCTTAGCAGGTTTAAAATAGTTCCTTTCATCCATAGAGAATTATTCAGCGTTAAACGATGCGCGGGGCATTGGCTTTACCAGCTGCCTGCTGTATGAGCAGGAGTTGGGAGTCTGTCTTGTTTTGGAGTCTCAGTCTGCTTTGGGACTGAGACTTCTCTTGGTTGGGGAGTCAAAGGAAAAAAGAGGGAGTGCTGGGACAGCAGGCACAGCTCAGGTCTGTGTGGGATGGAGGATGGAGTGACACAGCTTTTGAGAGCCTGTTGATGCAGAGGGGAGGTGGCAGCAGCTATAGAAGTCAAGTGCTCCCAACACCCTTCCCCTGAGACCACAGGGTGTCCAATATCCAGAGGGGACAGGACAGAGATGTGATGGCCCTTGGTCCACCGCAGGGTTTCGTTTCCTCATGACTAACCACACCACCACCCCCCCTCCAGCTCTTGTCTACATTCAACACCCCCATTCCTCCTTGTGCTCCAGCAGGCCCCAGCCATATAAGCAGCTTTACTTTTCAGGCTTATGAAGATTAAAGTCATTTACAGGCAAAGCCTGCAAGAAACATGGCTTTGCAAATGGCAAGAAATACCTAGCACCTTCACATGACGGTGGACACGAAGGAAGAGGTTTGGTCCTGTCCCACACTGCATCCCCTCAGGTCCACTTGCCCTGGGTCACTGCTGGACCCCCAGTAAAAAAAAGGAAAGAAAACACAACCCAGAACGAATTGAGATCTTCGTTTTTCTTCTAAATGGCACCATGCTGCCAATCTCTGAGATGGGGCCCAGTCCCACGGGCAGAAGGAGGGATTTGTGTGGGTGTTTAGTGACACACCGACATCCTCAGTATCCTCCGGGATGCAGGTTGGAGGCTGCTGAGAAAGGATTGCTGAAAGGAACCCCTTTGCTGCAAAGAGTGGAGCTTAACCCTGCCAAGCTCCTGCTGCTGCCAATGCCTGTGCCTCAGTTTCCCCCCCCACAGGGCTGGTTTGCTCCTGGCTCTGAGTTCCTGCTGCTTTGGGCAGCTGCCCAGTGCTGCACAGCCTGGATCCCACTAGGAGATTCCTCCCCAGAGATTTTGGGGCTGTTTCCTACCCCTCAGCACCCTGGGTACCAGTGTGGGCAGAGGGAACAGGCTGCTGGCTCCTGTGTGACACCCAGGGGCTACTGTGGCTATCAGGGACTGGTTCACAACGTGTTGTCCTCCTGCTCCCGTTGCTGACGAGGAGATCGGCACTGGGCCCAGTTCTGTCAGTTCCCATCCTGCCTCAAGTTCGCGGCATGAATCATCATCAGCGGCAGCAGGCAGGGAGGGTTTTTTCCGACACATGCCGGGGTGCCCGTGGAGCCCTCTGCCTTCGCCCCATGGCATGCAAGGAGGAGAGCGACATGGGGCTGCAAAACCTCCTAAAAATTTTGGCCTCCAGTTCTGGCAGCCCTCATGTTTCTTCCCTTGGCACTGTTGAGCAGGATCCCAGCTTGGACTGGAGCTCAGCATCAGCCGGCTCTGGGTATCTGCTGGCAGGGACCAGCCGAGCTGGGGAGAGCTCAGCACTGGCACTGACTTGATGTGTGGGACGTGAAAGGACCCATCTCTGAAGTCACCCGTGCTTTGCTTTTCCATCCCTATCTCTCACCTTGCCATCAGAGCTCTTTCCTTAGGCTTTGGCTCTTGCTGAGCACCTTCCCCATGGCCCAGTCCCTGCTTGCGTTCTCCCTTACCTCCAGGGATGTGGGGAGCCTTCCTCTCCCTACAAAAGCAACAAACTCAGACTCACTTCAAAGGAAACCAGAATGCCCAGCTGTTCCCAGCACAATTCCAGCTGCAGCAATCGCTCACTGCTTCCCGTTTCCCAGGGCTGTGAAGCATCCATCCCAAAAGGAGGGGGTGTAAAGTCCCCGGGCATGTCGCCTCCCAAGCTGCCCACTGCTTAATTCCCTCAGTGCTGTTCAGAGCACATTACCAGCTCTAATTACGGCCCGACAAGGCTCCTTCTGCTCCATCCTCACTGTGCGGGCTCTCCAACCCCTGGCAGACCTCACCAGCATCTGTGTGCTGCCTGCACCTCCTCCCCCTCTGAGATTGACTTTATCACGAGGACTATTTTTAGCGTGATGTACAAAGCCATTCCCATCACTGTTCAGTGTCGTTCACCTCTCCCAGCTCCGCTCTCCAGCTTTTCCTTCTGAGCACTCCAGGAAATGAAGGCAAGGCTGGAAAGATCCCCCGTGGGAAAAAGCTGGGCGTGTGTGTGGCCGTGTGAGTGTGCGTTTCAGCTGGCGTGTGTCTTTGCTCCGGGCTTGCTCTTCACCACCGGCAGCGAAGCAGCACATGGTCTCCCCATGTGCCTGTTTACATGCTCTGTGTGTCTGTCCGGGTGTATTTGTGTCACCGCCTGGGTACAGACTATGCTGTGGGAGCCCCCTCCCACCCCAACCACCTCCCTCCTCTTCCTCACCTCCTCAACAGCATCTCTCTGCCCAGCTCATGTGATTACAACCACCCTGCTCCATGCTGTGAACCGCTCCTCTGCCTGGTTAACCCTACCTCTGGGGGTACCTGTACCCATGCACCCCCAGGCCCCCATCCCTTGGGGCAGAGGCTGCACACAGCTCTGGCAGAACCATTCCCATCCCACTCTCCCCAAACCCTTCCAAAATCCTAATTTTGAGTCTGGGAAGCCCCATGCTCAGCCAGACACTGGAGACAAGGGGGTTCAGAGAGTATCGGAGGAACATCTCAGTATCATTCCCTCTCCCAGCTTCCCTTCACAGGATACCTGGCTGTTGCATCTTCTCCTGCCTCAAAATAAATGGAGAGGGCCTGATCCTTTCCATGGGCTGGCATCAAATCTCCCTGGGCAGCCGGGGCTCTGCTGCTTGGCACTGTGGGGTCTAGGGGGGGATCTGAACAGAATCATTTATCATGCAGATCAGTGTGTGTTTATACATAGGTGGACACCCAGAACAGAGATTTAAGGGAGATATACCTCAGGGTATTCATTATCAAAATAACACTAGTAATATAAATAAAAATTCATCGAAATAATGAAATTAAATAAAACAACAACAAAATTCATTATGTGTGCCACATAGTCTATGTGATATATACCTGTCCCTGAGTAGCATTAAGGCTCAATATCAAATAAGAAGAGTAATACCCTCCCAGCCTTTGGGATTTCTTCATCCTCACGTGATGATGGCAGATTTGTGGACTGTAAAGGCTTGGTTCTGTAGGAGCAGGAGGTTTGACATTGAAAATGACTCCCTAGGTCACAAAAAGGCAGCTTTTGTTCCATTGCTGTGCAAAGCTGCCTGCTGTGCCATGTTTCATCTTCCTCAGCCAAAACCAGCTCCAGACATGTTTAGCTTTAATTACATTCAAATAACATGAAAGTAAGTAATTTTACTGTATAATTTACAACACCCTTACCTTAAACTTTCCTTATTCCCTACATTAATGACACAATGGCACATTTACCCCAGGGTGTGCTGGGCAGAAGAGAACCTACTGCCCTTTGAAGGGACATTGTTCTCAAGACCTCGGGGAGTTTTCTCTCAAACTTCTGGCAGTTGAAGCTTGTGGTGGTCCAGGGCAGTGCCAGGACCCTCCAGCCAAGTCATGCCCCCTCAAGGTCCCACTGCATTTCACCCCAGAGTCCAGCATTTCAGGTCCTCAGTATTTTTTTAATAACTTCTTAATGGCTGTCACAGAGCAATAGTTACCTTCTTACAGCTGAGCAGTTTACACAGAGCAGCTGATTGTGGTGGTGAGGGTACACAACAAACTTTCACTGGGTGCTCTATGTTAAAAAAAAAAAAGGACATTTTCAGCAGAGATTGATTATCATTGAGGTTTAAATCAGCAGCTGCTCTATTGCTTTTTATCTGGTGGAGCCTTCAAAGAATGGGGGGGAGGTGTCCCCCACTGCCCCCACCCCACTCCTGGCCATAGTTCCCTGCTCAGGGGATGCTCAGCTCCCAGGTCCTACCAAATGCCACCATCACAGGATGGATGTCACCGTGCCTTAACCCTGTGCCCAGAGCAGTGGCAGTGATGGTCACAGCAGGATGACCCTGTCCCCAACCCCTTGGAGCAACCCCAGGCGCAGGTGGGAAGAGCAAAGATGACTCTTCTCCTCTGTGCCTGGGGTCAGGGCTGAGCATGGAGGTCCCTGTGTTTGCAGTGCCTGTCCCCATCACAAGAAGTGACAATCAGCTGCTGAGCACAAGCATGACTTCTCCCAGCCTAGAGGCTGCTGCTCTGTTTAGAAACGCCTGCTCATGTCCTCCCCCGTCGCGTCTCCAGCACACACTCTCACACACACGTCTTTCCAGGATTAACTCAACTCATCTACTCAAGAGACTTCAAGTGTTTATACCTTTGTATTACCCTGGATTTCAGGCTGACATGGATCAGATCTCCGCCCTTTGAAGGCCTTATTGCTATTGCACTGCAACTCGAAGTCACAGATCCTTCCCCTCCCCTGTGCAATCTATGGGATAACTCCAAGGCCAAGCCACCCCAGGATATCCTGTTCATTTCTGGTCCCTTCCAGGGATCTCTGGAGCATCAGATGAAAGCCTGATTAAGGAGAGAGCTTCCATCTGTGGCTTTGGAGCCAGTGCTCCCATCACCTGGAAAGTATTACTGAACTGACCCCTCTCACCATAGCAGAGGAAACCGAACCACTTGTGTCCAATTCAAATCAGGTGTCAATGCTGAGAGAAGATCCTCTTAATTTCCAGCAGCTTGTCTGAGGCTGCCTGCTACTGGGGGACATTTCATCTCCCTCCCGTCTAATCCATGGAGATGTGTGATATAGCATAAGCTAATATAATAGGTCATGCAAGGATTTACATCTCATTACTGCAGGTTAGAGTCCTGGGAGGAAGGATGAGTCATTCTTACTTGAATATATTTCAAGGATAAGGAACAGTTCTGATACCCAAAGAAAAGCAAACAGGGAATCAACCACCTTGAAGCATTGAGGTGGGCTCGGCCACCAGCCGTCTGATTGCCCTCTCTCCTCTACTGCCAGACGGGCCACCAGCCTCGTTGGGAAGAGAGTGAGCTCCCAAAAGTGATGGGAGAGCTGCTAGCAGCTGCAATACCCTGTTGGAGGTCCTTTCCTTTGCTTTTTTCTCTATCCCAGATCCTCAGCCACCATGGGTTGCAAGAGACTGCAAAGGTCACCCTCGTATCCTTGCTCCATGGGGCACATCCGTCTCCTGGGGAGTGCGCATCCTCCCTGTCACGAGTGACTGGCTCCCAGCCGCTGCTCATTTGCACCTAGGCTGCTTTGGCCAAGCGTTTCTGCTCATCAAGAGCTGTTTTCTCTTCATTCCTCAGACAGGGAGGCTACATGGTAGCTGACCCATCTAACCCAGCTGGAAAAAATCGGTCCTGACTTCAAGTCTCTTACAGTTAGTGAATGCTTAGATAGAAATCTGGACTGAGCAAAGCTCCTAGGACCAGCCACATCAAAAGTCTGCTCTGAACCAACCCGAGGCTCAAACCTGACCAGCCTGCAAGGGCAAAAGCAGCTTCAGGACACAAGCAGGGTTCCTTTTCCTTCTCTCTGCACCTCTTTTCAGTCAGTCCTTGTCTGACTGACAGCCAGAACTTGAACATGCTGTTGGCAAGGGGATGTCTGCAGGGTGCCTGGGGCTCTCAGCCTGTTTCTAAGCAGGCTGTGAAATCTCCCTGTGGGTTAAAATTCACTTTCCATGGGCCGTCTCTGGGAAAATGCTTAGGGGTCCTGCAGATCAGTGTGAAAAGAGAAAATCATTGTTTCAAACAGTTGGTAGGACACCCGAGCAGCCAGCTCAGTATTGACTCAGGGCAAGAAGCATCTCCACATGTGTCTGAGTGGTGGGGACATGCTGTGGGTGCCTTGGCTGGGTCTCTCTCAGCCCATTGGTTGTGCAGAAGGAGAATTTGTGTGTTCAGATGAACTCAGGGGAACTGCCAGCATCGTCTGGGTGCCTCTGGTCCACCGGAATTTATCTGGAGAGTCTTCACTGAAAAAAATTCCCTTTGGTCGCTTCCAAAAGGTGGATCCGATCTTAAACAGCAGCCTAACTGCTGACCAGATTATTATCCAAGAAAAAGACAGAATTTTATTTTTTTTTTCCTTTTAAGACAAATTTTTGCCTGGTGCTAACTTGGGCAAGGGGGGCAATGGAGAAGATGGGCCGATTTCCCCACCCTCTCTCACTTTATTCTATTGCTTCACAGCTGTTCTGTCATTTTAATCTGCAGAGATTGTCTTTAAATTTCAGAAATGAAATTATTTCCCGCAAGCCAGGATTGGGGGTTGCTTCCGTGCTCATTTTTTTGTGAGCAGAGAAGGAAAAAGGGAGAAATGTCTGTTAAAGCCAGGCTGGCCATCTGGAAGGGAGGTGTGTTCCTGATGCCATTAATTGCTCCCTCCCCAAGGCCTGCGGAATGGCTGCAGTCAAAGGAAATGGCAGGAGTGGGGGTAGGATGGGAGCCAGGACAGCAGGAATTACGCAACGAAATCAATGCCTTCTCTGTCCTCAGCTTCTTGATTTAGGTGTGGGTCACTGGGCCGATTCTGGTACATCAGCAAGGCAGCACTTATGGGTATTGATAGCAGTTTTAATATTAATTAATATCATTAATGTCGCTAGGAAAGAGAGGAACAAGCTTTTGGGCATGCCAGCCCTGAGATCTACAAGCAAACAACAGTTGTGACTCGTGTATGCTCCATATGGCTTTTACAACGTGATAAATCCTGGCTTTTCCTCTGGCAGACCCAAAAGATGGGGGAGAAAAAGAGAGTTCTGGGGGTTTGCTGCAGAGGAGCCGCTCGATGGGATAAAGCAGACGGGGTCAGCACTGGCTGTCCCCGACCAGGAGACAGACAGGGCTGCGTGCCCGGGAGGGTCAGGCAGGGCTCACGGCAGCCTCCTCCACGACTCCATCCATCCTTTCCCGGTGCCGCGGGGCTCGTAGTGCGGGCTGCCGTCGGGAGCCGCTGCCTGCGGCCATGGGGGCTCCGGGGGCTCGTTTCCCCCTCGGCGGGAAGCAGGACCCTCCGTGCCCCCAGTGGGGCTCAGGGAGCCGGCGTCTCCGCCTCTCATCCGAGCGGCGGGGGGCGGCGGGGGCCGGGCGGGAGGCGGTGCCACGTCCTGCCGCGCGCACACCGGAGCTGTCCGTGCCCCGGTGCTGCAGCACCCCTTCCTCGCTCCGCTCCGCTCCAGCTCCGCTCTCCGGCCAGCCCGGTCCCGACATGGGTAGCGGGGAGGTGAGGCCCCGCTGAGCCCCGGCATCACGGCAACGACGCTCCGCAGCTTCCCGGCTCCTCGGTAGCCCGGTACTCCCGCACCTTTGGAGCTCCGCTCAGTGGCATC